>NCQT01093233.1:19006-32551 GCA_002740465.1 Stenocereus thurberi | reverse complement strand
TGAGATCTCCTCTTTGATCTTCATACCAAGGTCTTAGATGTGCATCAATAACACAAGGTATTTCTTATATATAATGCAAGAACACAAATCGCTTCACCAATCAACCAACCAAATCCAGCGAAAAGATCTAAATATGCCCTATTAACTCCCAGTCAAACTTGATTTGCAAGGATGAAATGCTCTTCTAGCATTGGCTTAAAGGCTAGATAAATGTTTGGCTAAAGGCTATGTTCAAAGGTTCAAATTAATAAAAACGGATCTAAGCTCAAAGGCACTAGCAAGGGATATATTATACATAACAGGGGTAGGTATTTGGTCTTTTGGGTTAACAAGTCAAAGAATACCTTAATCATGTTACCTAAATGCATATGCTAATTGTGATCTTGAATGAAAGTCAAATTAAGTTCTAGAGAAATGATGTCAAGGAATCGCTCATGAATTAACAAGAGACTAAATTGATAAATTAGTCTTTAAAAGTTCAAAGCCTCATGGGACATCTACCAAGGTTATACTTAACTCATTAGTAAACACATGCCAACATTCAGGTAAAGAACCATGGGGTAATCAATTCGCACTCAATATATGGTCAAAACATGAAGTCATTTTCGCAACTCATTCTCCAACACTTTAATGCACAATTGGGCAAATCATAGGATCAACCTAAACTGAAAAAGTCTACCTAGTCTATAAAGTTCATCGGAGTATTTTCCCCCTTTTTTTCATTTTTTCATTTTTGTATTTTTATTTTTTTTATGATTTTTTTTTGTTTTTTTAGTGAATGCATGCTCCTAATAACAATACCACTACAAAAAATGATGCATCGTTCCACACTTACACTATAACACTTACAGAAGTGTGTGGAGAGAAGTTACAACTATATGTACTTTAGACTTAACAAGTATGGGGAGCCAATTAATCCCTTTCGACACTTAAGAATATACAAATTAAATTTTTTGATGATCTAACTAATTAATTGATAAGTGTTTTTTTAAATCAAGTTAGCCAATTATTTATCTTTTTCTAGCAAGGCTGTAAATTAATTCAATACCATGCCTAATTGACAAAGAAAAATATTGCAAACCTACACCTTATTACTCCCAAATTTTTGTNNTTATCCCCTTGTGCTCCTTAGGCTATGAAACATAGAAAAAGGAGGAAGGAGGGATGGACAAAGTAGCGGCGGCCAGGCTCCTTAGCGGTCGGCCATTCGCTGCTTGAAATGGATGGAGAAACCTTTCACTCAAACACAACATAGGTAGGAAGAGAGAGGAAGATTTTCTAGCTGAGATATCTCTAACTCACCATTATCACAAACGTGAAAACCCCCCTTCACTACAGCCATTCATGGTGGCCAGATTCATCACTAATGGACCCGAGAGAGGTTGGATTTCAACTGACCAGTCAGTGCAAAGGCAAAAAGAGAGGTAGATTGGCGAGGGTCAATGGGCAGTGATGCGATGACTAGGTGGAGTTGCTGGCAAGTGTGCAACACATTCAATCAAGTTGAGTAAATACCAAGCCCTAAGCCTTGAATTAAGATTAACGTGGGTAATTGCCATTCAGATTTCCTCTATTTAATTTCAATTTGTAAGTATGTATGCTTGGTTTTGATGGATTAAGCCTTACTTTGCAAACCGAACGTAGAATTGATCATGTTGAGATAGCGATTAAATTTGTTATATACCAATTTATCAAATCATATGCACATGTTGTAAATTGTCATGTGCATATGTGAATTTATGGGATGTTAAATTAGAAACGAAGAAAAAGGGCTATAAGGATCTATGTGGGAAATTTAATCCCCTTTCTTTTTGATTTTCAATGAAAAGATTTTTTTTTACAAGAACACAATGAGCTTATGTTGAACTACGGAAATGGAAGTTAGTGAAACAAGTGTCGATTGGTATGAGTTCTCTACTATGTTTTGGGTGGTTAGGTGATCTAAGCTTTATGTTTTGAATTACTTTTGTTGAAGTTATGGTGTGACTTTGAATGAGTTTGGGATATTGTTTGCCAATTATGAATCAAGTGCCTTAAGAATGGCCAAAGTAACTTCATTACTTCATTTAAACTATTTGTGAAGGTGATGTATGTATTGGGGTCTGACCTCCAATGTTGGTGATTAAGATTGATTAAGCCATATGTTTATGGTCTCTATGCAGTTCAATGTGAATTGGTTTACTATTTATATGTCATGGTTTCTTTAGAGTAGTTGTGTTATGTTAAGTTCATATATGAGTTACATATTCTATATGAAGTGCTAAGGTTGAAATTGTTTCTCATAGGCCGAAGGAAGTAAATGCTTCTAATTTAGAGCTTAGTGTCAATGTAGCTTGTGGAAAATGAAGTGACTGATCAAGCAAAGAAACTAAGTGAACTTGCTCTTGTCTCAATGTTATTTTCTAAGTATTCTCATGTTCAATAACCTAATCAAATGAGTTTATTTTTATGACTAACGAATGCGAAGAGGAGATTTTGCTCATTGTTCTTTTAGGGGGAATTGTAATTTGGTGTGATTAGTTATTATTGATTGGGTGTAACATACAGTGCTTGTCTTGGTTTCATATTCTCTATCACATTCACATGCATTAGTTTCGTGGCAATTTCTTAAATTGGAACCTTGAATTTAGTAATATGTTGCTCTTTATTTTACATATATATATATATATATATATACACACACACACATATGCACATATACATATCAGTTGGCATTCAACGATCCACTTTTCGTCACTTAGTTTTTTATCGGCATTTTCTTATATCAGTTTCTATTGTGGTAGTTCTGGATCTTGGTAGCCAATGATTTTATAGTGGTCGTATTAAATTGTTTCCATATGCCATGGTTGCATTTTATCCTTTATCAGTATCTAATGCTCTTATCTTTTGAGGCAAGATCATGGAACCGTTGTGCTTGTCAATTTTTGTACAGCTTAACTACAAATAGGATACTGGCTCCACCTATCTAGCATTCGATGTCTCAATATCGTTGTTGGATTATTGTCTCTTTTTTTGCCAACTTTGTTTATCTTGCTTGTGTTCTACGTAAATCATTCTCCATGTGCATTTGGGTGTTAGAATCATAAATATTTTCACCTATGGTGTCCCTCCTTTGTTTTAGCACTATGCTGCCTATAGCTAGTAGCTCCTTAGAATAAATTATTGCACAGTGGTGGCTGCTATACTTAAGTGATTGGGTTGCTACAATGTAAGTGGATGCTGATTGTTACATACTTATCTTGTTAGGCAAATTATGATGCCTTTTTTGGCTCTATACTTAGGTGGTTGTTCTTATCATGTCTGCAATTTGTTTCTTTTTAATGACTACTAATATTGCTTTAGTTGTTGCTGTAGTTTGAGTTCTATTATTCTTTTTTCCCCTTTCTTTAATTGTTGCTAATGCCGATGTTAGTTCTCACTTTGGGACAATTGGATAACAGTTCCAGACAGGGGTAATTATAATATAAATGAGCCAACTAGCATGCTTTACACCTATTTAAACTTTTGTCACACTTTTGTGAATGATTTAACTTGCTAAGAATGAATTGGGTCTTTTCTTCTTCCGTATTGACCTAAACTTTCTTAGATCTATTAGTTGAACACAAATAAATTAAGCTGTTTAGAAGGATATGCTCTATTTCGTTAGGCAGGGGATTAATAAAGGCTCAGTAATATTTGTAAAATATCCTGGCATTTTCTAGTTAATTTGAAGCTCTTTAAACTATAGGTGCCTTGTTTGTGTACTTACGAATTTAGAATTTTATGACAAAGATATGCAGTTTCTATCCCCCCCAAAAAACAAAAACAAAAATATGAAGAAGGGACAGTGTTAGAACCTATAATGAGCAATCTATTTTTATTTTAAGAAATGACCTATTTGAATTGACATTAGTTTGTCTCTTTGGATCACAAATGCTCTGTATTACCTTTCAATCATGTCTGAGCTGTTTCTAGCGTTTTTCTTTGCCTTCGTATGTGTTGCCGCTGCTGATGATGCATTGTATAACATTATTTTGGTGACTATTGCAGTTGTGTCGACCATGTTTTTGGCTATTAATGGTAAGTAATTTAGTCCATATTGAAATCTTATACATCTTCTTACCCTAACTTTAATGTTTTCTGATACTTGGGATGAAAGGGGTTATCTTAATCATAATTTTATTCTTAATTACTTTATTATAAGAAATGACCTGTTTGAATTGACGTCAGTTTGTGTTTTTGGATCACAAATGCTCTGTATTGCTCTTCCTATCATGTTCAAGCTATTTTCTAGTGATTTTCTTTGCCTTCCTATCTGTTGTCGGTGCTGATGATGCACTATACAACATTGCTTTTGTGACTATTACAGCCATGTTAGCCATGTTTTTGGTTGTTCATGGTAAGCAATTTAGCCCGTTTTCAAATTGTTATGCATCTCATTTACCCTAACTTTCATGATTTTTGATGCTTTCGATCGCCGATGTTATCCGTATATATTTTTTTTAAGCGATCGATTTTGGTAAATATTATTCTAGCAAGTGTACTAATCTTGAATCACAAGTGGCTCTACTCATAGAGAATCTGCTTGTAAACCTTCCACCATATCTATAGTTGGTAAATGTTGTCGCTTAGTTTGTTCATTCAAAAACACATACAGTAAAAGTTTTAGGAGGAATTAAAGGTGAAGCAATGCAATTATGTTTTGTTTTAATTTTTAGTGTGTATTATGTATGTATCGAGGATAATGTTTTTTAAGGCTCTAATTGGTATAGATTTGTAGAATGTTTTGACTATTTACATTTAACATATGTGCATATGTTTATTATTTCTGTGTTATAGTTTTGTCATGGCTCTTCATTTGCTTAACTATGTAGAATAATGCTTGTAATAGATATAGAATTTAATAGGTTAAAAAAAGAACAATAATGTCATTATTGTTCTTTTTTTAATTATTAAATCTTATATCTATTGTAAGCATTATTTTTTTAAAAAAAATAGTGTTAATAATTACAACACTTATAAATTGTGGGCAATACTCATACCTTCTGTAGTTCCAAATGTGGGCATAGTGTAAGTTAATCACACATGAATTGTGGGTGATTAGTTACTTATTCACATTTGTAGGTGTGGGCATAATGTATATCTTTCCACACTTGCTGTAAGTGTGGTGAACAATTCCGTATCCTTAGATTCCCCACACTGAACTAAGTTTGGGCAATTATCATTTCCACACTTATAAATGTGGTTAGAAGCAAAACTAAATGTAGAGGGATGCAACCTTTATTATAGTGTACCAAGAAAATGCAAAAACTATGAAAAGAAACTATAAAAACCCTAAAATGCAACCTAAAGTGAAAAGAAACCTAAATGTACTTCTAACATGCTTTAGCTACATAAAATTAAATCTAAAATGCTACTCTAAATGCAAGTATGAACAATAATGCAATGCATACACAAGCACATACCAAACCAAGTTAGGCATTAGATGCCATCAACTAACTAACTAACTCTCTCATGCTTGAACAAAACATTGGCCTCAATGTAATCACGAAGTAGAAAAGGGAAGGACAGTAGCAAGAAGCAACCAGAAGTGAGATGGGGAAGGAGGGTGGGGCGGTTGACCATAAGAGATATGCCAATCTCGCTGGGTCTCTAAATAAACCTTGTAGTCCTGAAAGTATTAGGTCTGGGTGACAAGCATCCCACGGAGCTCCTTGTGCCATTCTTGAACAAAGTCATGAAGAGCAGTGTTCTTAGAGGCAACATAGGTTCGGAGGGATACTTGCTCCTCCTGAATGGACATAAGGGTGGCTTGCAGGTCGGCATAGTTAGAGGGGGTAGGTTGGGAGGAGGAGCTAAGTCTAGTCTAAGAAGTCAATGGGGGTGGAAGATGTGCTGGTTGAATAACCTCAACATCGCCAGGTACCCATTGAAGGTTATCCCAGTGAAGCAAGGTGGTCCAATCAACATTAGGAAGCATTAGAAGCCGATCCCTAGGGTAAACCCAGCACAAATGTCCAGTCTCTACTTTGTAAAGTTCATTAGTTCAAAAGCGGCTTGATGAAGCCGCTCGGACCTAGAAACTTGATCCTCAGGGTTGGGTTCAAGAACCAAAAATCTAGTAATAGTTATGATTATAGCCCCAATAACTATCCTACCCTTAGTGCTAACAGTTGCACTATACAATTGTCGAGTCAAAAACACCCCAGGGTCCATTTGGACAACATCAAGCATATAGGATAAAAGATATAACTCAGGCAATCTTGGGACATTCAAACTATCATCCTAAGCAAAGAAACAACAAGCAAGAATACACTGAGCCACTCGAATACAAGAGTTCCTAATCTAGGTGCACTTGGAAGAACTAGTACTATATCTAAAGCTCCCCGAAAGCTCGCCTCAAAATGCATTCGGGTTGAATTCTCGGGGGGCTTGATGGTTTGGTAAGTCCATGCTAGGTGAAAAACAAAAAATGCTATTACAGGTACCTATGTTCAACTCCCAAAATTGCCCTTCTAAAGAAAATGAAATATACGCCGCTAGACATTGAAGCCCTTAAGTGACCTCAACGTGCAAAGTGCTCAAAAATTCTCAAGTGAGGTCCCGATATGTATGCTCTTTAATCTCAATAAATCCTACGCCCCTCGTGCAAACAACTATTGTATATCATCGAACAATTCTAAACACCCCAATAATTCCTCATCATAATAACGAGTTGTGATAAGTGCTTAACGTATATATTATTTTAGGGTCATTTTCCTCCATTTTTAGGGAAAATTATGTGCTTTATGTTATAGTTTATACTCTTTTTCCTGTTTTACACTTGGGTATGGTTGTTTCATGATGTTTGCAGGATTTCGACCATTTTACCCTTGTTTTGACCCTCATTTGAGTATATGTTGACCCTCCACGGATGCCCTTGTGTTGCCATGCCCGTCGAGCAAGAGAAGAGCAGTAGATTTTGGCTCTAACAGCATCACGGTCTACCAGTGGTGGCTGCCATGCCTGTGGTGGAATTATAACTGTTAATGTGTTCACTTTCCTCGGCTTTTGTGGCTGAGAATGAATGGGGGGTGCTATATATAGACATACTTAGTAGCAGAAGAGGGAATTCACCACCCTATTCCATTCAATCCCGCTATTCAGTTAGGAGTAGACTCCATTTTTAGAGTGAGGGAAAGCAACTAGAAGAGGAAGATTTGCGAGGAAGCGGGATTGTGTCTGCAAATCGACGGATTCGAGCACGCGTTCGGGTTGAGCAATTCTATGCTTTCTCTTCTCTTATCTCCTTTGGATTTATCGCTTTCTGGATTGATAGATTAGATTATGTATTTTGTGAGAATTTATGGTTTTGATTCTTGTGATTGATGTTGAACTTGCATTTGCCTAGGATCATAAATTGATATTTTGGGGCGCTTTTGAATTGTTAGGTTTATTTCATCAAGTTTGGAGTTTGAATTGCTTATAAGAAGTTTAATCACATTCTTGCTTGTATGAGATGTTGGGTGAAGTATTGAAACATGAAATCTGATGTCAGAATAACCCTATTTGACTTGATTATGTGATATCTTACGAGAGAATTACCGAGTGAAAGACCTAAAATGATAATCATGTGCCTAATAACCTAGACCAATTGAGAATGCATGAGAATTAATGATTGATTTGATTTGGGTATTTCGCTTCGCCTTGGAAGAGGGTTGTGATTTCTCGATTATCGGTCTTGAAATTTCATTAAAGAGAGAGTGCTTTATCTATTCTTGAACCAGGTAATTCATTAATTGACTTAATTCCTTGCATATTTATCCATTAGATTATATAGTAGATTAGTTTAATTTCAATCTCTCATGTTAATTCGCTTAGCACATCTTGAGGGAATATAGCCTATAGATCAACGTAGTCTCTGTGGGATTGATCTTGATTTGCTATAATGCCACCACGTGCTTGCAGGCCTATCAAGTTTTTGGTGCCGTTGCCGGGGATTAGTGTCGAATATTGGGTCCGAGAGCATATAGTTTTTCTACAAAGTCAAATATTTGCTACAACAATTCATTTATTCAAACAAGTATATCTGACAACATGTTCAGTGTTAGTCAAACCAAATGGATGAGGAACGTTACCTTGGGCTTATGTAGTGGTGGAACTGTAGGAGGTCTATTAAGGTCAGGATGGTGGTTAGCCAGATGTCGCTGTCTCCTTGATGCTCCTTTGTCTCTTAGTGGGTGCCATGGTTGCAAGATATAAGAAAAATTCAAACAAAAACCTCAAAAATAATGTGTGAGAAAGGAAAATGAAGAATTTAAGCAAAAAATGATGAAGAATTAGAGAAAGAAGAAGATAGTTATGGAGGATGGGTGAAGGTTAGATGAAATTGGAGAAGAAATGGTGGAAAGAGATGAAATTTATTGGAGAAAGAGAAAGATTAAGAGAAAAGGAAACATTTTGAGTGAAAATGGAGTGAAAATGGGAAGAAATTAGGAGGAGATTTGATGGAGGTCCATCCATGGGCATGAACACCAGCCATCAAGGAGGGCCAAATGACTAAAATCCAAGAAATCAGCCTTGTATGCCAAGAAGCAATTCAGCCCAGCCATGGTTTCAGGACTGTGCACAAACCCGGTATTGTGCACGTTGTTTCTTAATCTTTCCTAGGGCTTGATTGGGATACAAGAGGCCTAAGTTTAAGTTTAAGATGTGCTCTTTCCAATAAGACCACTTGCAAGTCATTTGGAGGTCATTTGCTACCTCAAAATAGCCGTTGAAGTCAACTGCTCAAAACTGTCTAGTTCTGACCAGTTCTGGAAAATGGATCTGGTTAGGTGTCCAAACCTCCTTCAATTGGACTGAAACTTTTATGGCTTGAAAGTAATTTAAAATTATTATCAAGTGGCCATAAAAAACCTCATCCAAATTATGCTCATGAGGAGCTATTAAACAGCAAATTAAGGGAAGAAAATCCGTTTTATTCGGTTAAGGGCAGCAGGCTGTACTTTGCTCTTTTTTGAGGTGTTTTGCTCTTCTCAATGCTTAATCCACTTGCAAATGACTTGAGTAGTGTACTATGCTGCTTATTGAAGCCTCTAAGCTCCCAAGGTCGACCCCTAAGCCTCAAGATCAACAATGAAGATGTGTCAAGCCATGGTTCCATCTACCCTTTTATAGCTTGTTTTGATATCCGAAATGTACCTAGTTTTAGCTTGCTATTTTGAATTTGTAGCTGATGTTTAGTGTTTGTGAGGGATTATATAAGCCCTCTTGCTGCCTTGTACAAACACTTATGCTTGAATATTGAAAGAAGTTGAGCCTTAGCTCCTTTGAACTCTCAAACTCTTTTCTAGCTTATCTCTATCTTTGGCCGGGTAGGGTGGTGTTCTAGTAAGAGTCTTAGCTTCTTCCTGGTGGTGTCTCTGTATCCAAGAGGTTGTTAAGGGCCCTAGCATAACCTTGGTGGTGAATCTGTATGTGTTAGTTTCGGCTTACCTCACAAGTTGTAGTTTGAGTTTGTGATTTCAAAGATTGCAACTCTTTTTCCTTTCCTACTTGCATTCGGTTTTCATTCACCCTTGCTCTTCCCTTGGAGATACATCAAGATTGAAGGTTTAACAATGGAGGGTTTAGAGAGAGAAAGAGGGAGGTAGAGAGAGAGCACGTCGAGGTTTAAGATGAAAGTGAAGGAAAGTGAGGGGGCACCGCTGCCAAAACCCCTGACCGTGGCCCGTAGCAGCCCACCATAGTTCGTGGGGAGCACTAGGGTTGGACCGTGGTGGCCGATGGATGCTGAGTTTTTGCATTTTTCTTGCTGGGCACGCCACGGGCCATATTGGAGAATACGGACCGTCCATGCCCATCATTTTTCTTCCTTTTTCTTGTGTTCTCTCTCTCTTTTTTCTTCTCTTTTTTAATCTCTTCTTGTCTCCCTTTTTTTATTTATCTTCCTTTTTTATATATTGTTTTAATGAAAAACTACCCAAAAAATGGAATCAAAGCTATAAAAGGGCTTGGATTGCCTCCCAAGAAGTGCTCTTTTAAGGTGAAGAGCTTGACCATGCTTCTATGTGCAGTCGGGATCGGTAAGAATGTAGGTGTCACTTTTGTAGTGAGCCATAAAATTGTACTCCTTCAAATGAAGGTACCACCTTAGAAGCTGAGGTTGGAGGTCCTTCGTTATCATCAATTGACGCCATAACATATTGGCAGTGTACAAGACAAACCGAGTGCGTGGTCCATCAGACTGGCCACTATCATCATGCTCAATCCCTAGATTAAAGTCTACATCGACTCTTTCTATAGGAGGCAAAGAGAGAACCACTCGGGCAAACCTGCACTAATCACTTATAGTAGATTCATTAGAAGTATGGGCCTTAACCTTGGGTATGCTAGGTGGTGTAGGAGCAGCAAACTCCACCTTAACATACTCTTGGTTGGGATCCTCAGTGGAAATCAAATCCAATTAGGGAGGATCTTGACAATTCAAAACATCTTACATGTCAATCTCAGGAGAAAGGGAAAATCCATCTAATTGGGAATAATTTGGGAAAACCACTCTTTCATCCATAAAATAAAATATAGCATAACTCCTTTCTCCTTCAAACATCATCCACCCCCTTTTTACATCACTATTGCAACCTAAGAGAAGAGCCGACCAAGAATAATTTGGGCATCATCGGTCTCAGTCATATCAACAATAATAAAGTCTTCTAACACCCAAATAGCTCCTATTTTGACTGGCACATCCTCTACTTTACCTAAAAGATCGCATTTCAGAACCCTATGCTAATTGAAGTGAAAAGGTGCATGTTGTAATGGTCCTAAACAAAGCCTATAAAACAAAGAGTAGGACATCAAACTGACATGTGCACCAAGGTCACATAAGGCGCATCCAATTTCTATTTTTCCTACGATATAGGGGATAGAAAAGCTATGATTTTCTATGAAAGTCACGGGCTTGCCGCTATCATTTCTCGCATTACTCTCAACCATGATTATTTTTCTACCCTCGTCTAGTGGAATGCCCTCAGGGTCTCAAGGGTCCTCTACCCTTTCCTTTAAGGTAACACAATTACAATACTTACACGATTAGATTCGGGTTTACTTGGCAGTCTACCCAAAGATGTAGATGAAGAGCTGGGTTGTTAGGCTATTCGAGCTTCCAACATCTTATTATGAGTGGTAAGCACATCAACTTTAGAGGCTAATTGCTTTATACACTCTTCTTGCTTTTGTTGCACTAAAAGTATGCTCTCCATCATAGCCTCTAGGTTGAACTTTTGGTGGGCTTATTGGGGAAAGAGAGGTCTTTGAAATCTGGGGGGCTGCCTATCATTTATTTGGGGCATTGTAGAAGGGTTAGGCCTATATGGGAAGTTTGGATGGTTCCTGCAACCCTGATTATAAGTATTTGAATAGGGGTCATTGGTCGGTGTCGGGTTGAAATTATTGACATAATTGACTTGGTCGCTAATGTTTTGGGCAAAAGGACTCCCAACTTGGCAGTTCTCAGTCAAATGGTCAATGGAACCACAGATTTCACATGATAGGGGAGGGGCTCTAGAATTCATAGCATTCACATTCAATCATTCCAACCTTTGAGTCATAGCATCTACTTTAGCATTAAGTAAAGTAAGCGCATCAACTTCAAGCTTACCTGTAACCTACTTGGGTTGGCCTCGTTTATTGGACCACTTGAAATTGTTAAGCGCCATCTCCTCAATCAAATTGTAGGCCTCATCGTCAGTCTTATTCATCAAAGTTTCCCCTGCTGCTGCATCAACAGTGGACCTTACAGGTTGGGTCACACCATTATAGAAAGCTTGAACAATCATCCATCGTCAAAGGCTATGGTGAAGGCACAACCGCAATAAGTCTTTGAACCACTCCCTAGCCTCATAGAGTGTCTCGTCATCTTTTTGGGTAAAGCTGGTGATTTGGTTCCTCAAGCTTGCCGTTTTGCTTAGTGGGAAGAATTTGGCAAGGAAAGCTCTACTAAGCTCATCTGATGTGGTACTATACCCGGGAGGTAAAGAATGAAGTCATGCTCTCACCTTGTCCCTAAGTGAAAGGGGAAATAGCCACAGTCGAATGGCATCGGTAGAGACTCCATTGAGCTTTAATGTGTGACACACCTCCAAAGAGACCGAGAGGTGCAAGTTCGGGTCTTCCAAGGGGGTGTCCCCGAATTGGGATTGTTGCATCATGGAAATAAGAGTCAGCTTGAGCTCAAATTGTTTGCCTCCATATTAGGATGAGCAATGCTTGAGGCGATGCCTTGCACTCCTGGGGTAGTAAAATCCCTAAGCATCCTTCTTTGCTCACCACCTTCTCCCGCCATATTTGGTGAGGTCCCTTTAGCCTTGCGCCTTTGTTCCTCAAGTCTTTGCTTCTTTCTCCTTAAGCGTAAAGTCCTCTTAATGTCAGGATCGGGTTTGTATAAAAATAAACTTTGCATAAATGAGGGAAGGTTACTACAAGCACAATCACCAACACTACCAATGCAAGCATAAAAAGCAAAGGGAAATGAAGTAAAACACTTAGTTAATTCATAAGATTAACTCAATAGTTAACAATTTGGCCCTCGGCAACAGCCGCAAAAACTTGACACGTCCGCAAGCGCACGAGTGTCGTAGTATAGATTAAAAGATTGTCCTTAGGGACAACAGTAATCTATCGAGCAAATGTCTAATTGAAATCGCTAAGTGATCAATCAATTAGAAATCAATCAAAATAAAACATCCAGGAATTTGATTCGCTAAGTGAAGACTTGGATCATAGAATTCATCATGCACTTTTCACGGATTGAACGATTCAAGGAATTGCAATCAAGTTAAATTTTATCATTTCTTTCGAAATGAACTAAATTTCCTAAACAAATTCAACTAACACTCTCTCAAGTGTCTTTTGTTTAGTCTAGGTTGAAGATTCATGAATGCTAAGTCTCCTCTTAACAAGCAATTCTCTCTCGAGTTTCGCTCTTCTCCGCTCCACAAGCATAGGCTAGAGTACCTTTGTGTTGGGCCAACATACACTCAAATTGGGGTCAACTACTAGGTCAAATGGTCTAAAATCCTGCAAATATCATCAAAGAACCATACCCAAGCATAAAATAAGAACAGGAGTATAAATTACGACATTAAGCCTATAAATTCCCGAAAAAGTGCTACAAAATGTCCTAAAAATGAAGCATATAAAAGCACTTATCAACAAACCTCCTATAAAAAGAGGCTAGTCCATGAAGGCTTCGAACTTGTTGGATTGAAGTTGGAGCTGGCCACTCATGGATGGCCTTGATTTTGCTTTCATCCACATGAATACCTTGAGTCAAAAGCACATAACCCAAGAATATGACTTCTGAGGAGAAAAATTGACATTTTTCCAAATTCTTATAAAACTTCTCTTGGGCTAGAACACTCAAGACTTGCTACAAGTGCTCAGTATGCTCTTCTTCACTATGGCTATACACTAATATGTCATCAAAGTATACCACAACATACTTGTCGATGAGGGGCTTAAGGGTTTGGTTCATAATCCTCATGAAGTGTTTGGTGCATTTCGAACCAAAGGGCATAATTAGCC
>NCQT01093186.1:6654-25329 GCA_002740465.1 Stenocereus thurberi | reverse complement strand
ATCAAAATTCGGATTTGTTGGAGAGAATTCCTCCCGATGCTCTTCCTCCTCATCATACCTTTTATTAAAGTTGGGTGAGGATTACATGTAGCTGCACAAGATGTCACTAGCCTAAAATGGACTCCTAGGGAGACTCAAGCTTAGGAAAATAGAATTAGCATCAAATTACAAAGGAAAGTATACATGTGTACATAATATCATGGACTCAATACGCCCCCTCATGTTGGAGTGTGTAGATGTGCAACATCCAATTTGCCCAGCAGATAATGAAGCTGTCGGTGAACAAGAGCCTTCCTAAATATGTCAGCAAGTTGCTCCGTGGTGGGTGTATAGCAGGTAGCAAGGACACCAGAGACTAGTTTCTCACGAACAAAATGGCAATCGACCTCGATATGTTTGATGCGTTCATGAAAAACTAGGTTAGCTGTGATGTGTAGGGTTATCAGAGTGCACAATAGCTAGGGGAACAGAAAAACCTAGTGATGTCAGAAGGTTATGCAACCAAATGACCTCACTAGCAGCATTGGCCATAACATGGTACTCTGCTTTAGATGAAAGAGAGACCGCGTCCTATGTCTTAGTTTTCCAGGAAACAGGTGCTATTCTAAGTCAAATAAAGTATCCAGTGACAGAGCGTCGGGGCATAGCGCAACTCCCCCAATTGGAGTCACAATAGACTTGCAGATGGAATGTAAAAGTGAGCGATAGTAGAATACCTTATCCGGGGTTATTCTTCAGATAGCGTAATACAGGAACAGCAGCATCCCAATGACCATAACAGGGGTCATGCATAAATTGACTGAGCACAAAAACTGAGTAAGTAATGTTAAGGCGAGCAATTGTAACATAGATAAGATGTCCAATAAGGCGACGATACTATGAGGGGTCAGAGAGAGGGGTACTAGAATCATCGTGAAACCGAAGTTTTTGTTCCATAGGAAACGAGGCTGGTTTTGCCCCAAGCAGCCCTGTTTCAGTCAGAATGTCCAAAGTGTATATCCGCTGACATAAGAACAACGCTTTTTGAGACCGAGCGGCTTCAATACCCAGGAAGTATTTTAAAGGGCTGAGATTCTTTGACCTGAACCGTTCATTTAGGTAAACTTTAAAGACGTTATAGTGAGAAGCACTATTACTTGTCAGCGCCAGGTCATCCAGATAAATAAGAAGGGCAAGGAAAACGCCTTCCCAATTATAAGTGAACAAGGAATGATCCAATAGTGACTGTTGGAGACTATAGTCCTAGAGAGCGGTGGCAAGCTTAAAATACCACTGTAATGGAGCCTGGCGAAGACCATCTTCAACTTACACACCAAGTGAGGAGATGCCGGGTCAAACCCAGGTGGTGGCTTCATATAGATGTCTTCATCGAGATCCCCATGAAGAAAGAGGTTGTGTACATCCATTTGATGTAAGCTCCAGCATTTGGAAATAGCTACAGTGAGTATACAATGAACGGTGAACATACGAGCGACAGGTGCAAAGGTCTTGGTGTAATCGACACCTTCAACCTGATGATTTCCCAAAATCGATAATCGTGCCTTGTATCATTTGATGGTCCTGTTTGCATTGTACTTAATCTTCTATACCTATTTGCATCCAAGGGCCTTCCTACCAGAAGGAAGAGGAGCAAAGTCCCAAGTATGATTATCTTCTAATGCCCAGATTTCTTTTGTCATCACCTCACGCCACTCTAGTTGACTAGTTACCGGCTGAAACTGGTGGGCTCAGCAAGCGGCGTGATAGTCACTAGCAAAGCTCGATGAAACTGAGAAAACTTATCATAGGACAAAAATTAAGACAGAGGATAAGGCGTACATGAAGAGGATACTTGGACTAGAGATGAGATAGGGTCTTGGGAAGCAACAGCACGACAAATGAAATCCTTGAGGTGTGCGGGCGGTCGCCTAATACGCTGGGGACGAGAATCATGTGGACTAGTGGGAGGTTCCCCCTATATAGGAGCTGCTGTGGCCGTTGTACAAGACTCTACAAGTGGGCTCGGCAGAAATTCACTGGAATTGGCATGAATAGGCTAAATTATGGGCTGAGTAGAGAGTTGTGCGAGAGAACTGCTCTAAGATAGAGATCCCTCTTATAACCCTCAGGCAAAAACCTCTTATTCATTAGCTTTTTCAACTTGGACCAAGTGTGGATCTGTGGTTTCCCTTCCCTAGCTCGTTGTCTCTCGGTGTTTTCATGCCAAAGGAAAGCATATTTTTTGAGCTTTAGGATGGCTACTTTAAAGGACTTTGCATCAAAATAGCCCTTAACCTCAAAGAGCCTCTCCACAATTTGAATCCATTCTAGAGACACATCTGGATTCAAGGTTCCCTTAAAATCTAGGGGATCAAACTTCATATCCCTAAAATCATCCTCACTGTTTCTGGTTGCCTCCTTCTACCCCTAGGTGAATATTCATCATGGGAAGAAGATGAATGATTAGAGGCTAGATCATTTCTAGGCTAAATGCTTTCCCTTCTCCGAGGCCCTCCGGGATCATTCCTAAATTTGGCTAGAGCATCAACTAGGCTAGTGGTAAGTGTTTAGACATCCCTTTACAGCTGAAGTATGAAATTTCCTCTCCTTAACTCATGAGCCTCATCAAGGAATAAAATCCTAGGTGCTCTAGTTTGGGAAGGTTCAGCCTCATCCTTCCCGTCCATGAACTGAAATCGGGTTCTAGGCTGTTGGAATAGTTTAGGTGTTTTTATAGCTGGGTGTGTGTTTGGGCTTGAGGGGGTTCTTTGTAGTTGTTAGAAAGACGGTTTCAAGAATAGGGGAAGAATGGAATGTAATAAACAACAACCAAACTCACCAGGTTATGCTCTTATACCACTTTTTTTGATGCATGAGCCTTGAAAGAACTTAAGTAATGGGATTGATTTGCAATTTAATTTTTCAAAGCTTGGACTTAGCAATGGAGCTGGAACTGAAATAGGGGATATGAATGAGACAAAGGCCACA
This sequence comes from Stenocereus thurberi, assembly GCA_002740465.1. Lineage (NCBI taxonomy): Eukaryota > Viridiplantae > Streptophyta > Magnoliopsida > Caryophyllales > Cactaceae > Stenocereus > Stenocereus thurberi. Next base: position 22,362 of record NCQT01093186.1, on the reverse strand, counting down.
CCACCACCTAAGGTAGGTTAGGATTCCACCCTCCAAATCATAAAGACCACGCCACCAGAATTGGATTAAAGAAAACCACTCAAAAATAGCAATTAGTTTGGATTGCTAAGAGAGAGATTTGAGAGAGTTTGAGTTAAACTCTAAAATAGAAGTTTTTTCACTCATGAAATCTGCCTTAAACAAGCAAGCTAGCAAGTATATATACATGTCTAAGCTAGAAAGCAAGCAACCTAGCTCCTAGGCTAAGCTGGGTTTAGATAATCTGTTTGCAAAACAGTTTTGGCCTAAGTTAATTGCAAACCTGAATGTGACCAATACAATCTGTTTAAAAATAATCAAGGCCTAAAACATGATTGATCAACCCTAAACAACCCACTTGCACATGCTGGAGAGAGAAAAGGTAGGTTGCAGTTTGCACTTTATGGCTATCCAATCCGAGGGCAAGTGGCTTTCACTTCAAATATCAATTGGCCAAGTGGGCTGCCAAAGCTGCAAGGGTAGGAATGATGATGTTTCTGGAGGCTTAAGCAACCAGGAAAGCAAGCTAGCAGGTGAGCAGACCCTCTTGATTAAGGAAATCTTTAGCAAACCAAAACAACTTATTTCAGGTTAAAGGGCCCGGTTGAACACTGAATTTGATCAAGGTGAATCCCCAACCTCCGCTCAATTTAGAACTAATTTTAATGCATATCTTGGATCCTTGGGATGTTAATGATTCTCCCAAATATAAAAATCAGGCCTAAATCAGGTTTAGGTGCAGGAATCATCTAGAAACTTGATTCGGGTCTGGAATAGCTCAAAATTGCAATGGTTGACAAAATGCGGTTGGAAACCCATGAAGACCTGGTCATGATTTGGATTTCTCTTCATGGCTTGAATCCTTAGGATGTTGGCTATCATCATAAGCAAAACTATTGGCCCAAAATTAGGTTTTAGGTGGCGATTCCACCTAATCTTCTAAGATGGGTAAATTGGAACTTCCTGGTATACCCTTGCTATTTTGGACCAATGTAGCAAAATGCCTATGACATAGGCCAAAATTGAGTTCCTTTCCTAAAAATAGACTTCTTAGGGAGTCCAAAAAAGTAGGATTTTCCTATAGGAGGTCTTGGAAACTCCTAGAGTCATGCCACCCTAAACAGTGCTTAATTCCGGTTTAAAGCAAGAGAAAAGAATTGAATCTGGCTAAGTGTAATCTAGTTTCCTTGTTCTCCTTGACCTTGATTGGTACCTTAGCCTTGATTTGGATCTAGAGAGTCCTCTTGTGTGTTATGCTCTACTTCATTGAGTTACCTATTGAATAAAAAACATTAATAAATTTTCCTGAAATTACACTAACCATAAAAATACACATTCGGAGTAAAAGCAAGGCCACCTCTGTTGCTTCAAAATGCCAACAAACATTTTTCATTAAAAAGGAGAGATATTTCAAGAACCAGATACGTACATTGCTTGTGCTCTCCAAAAACTCACATATTACTCAAATTATACAAGATTCATGTAATGTTCATGTAATAAATCATTTGATGTAATATTTTGTCACCTAAACAAGTAGCTTCATCGGTCATCAATCATCAAAGCCTACGCTTCAATTTACCTATCCAACTGTAGTTAGGCTTCCTGATTGGTTTGGGAGGTGTGCACCTGATGTATCTTGGAGGGAAAAGACTAGTACTTAAACCTAAATTCAAAGCTAAATGCAAGCAAACTGAATTCAAGCTAAGTGTGAGTGAATCCGTGAATGAATGATTGAAAGAAGGATAATCTAAGCTCTTGTTTAGATACAAAATCACCACTAAACTCAAGCTTAGGGTCCCTAAACTATGATTAAGATACAAAATCACCACTTAATCAAGGTTTAGGACTTACTTGATCATCACCTTAATAGACCAAATTAGGGATAAGCAAGTGAAGTATTTAGGGGATGAAAGCTAAGTGCTCTCAATTCTGGTTTTCATTCAAAATTCAAGTGCAAATTACAAAATGGCTGTGACAAAACCTTAATACATGACCAAGCAAGCACCTAAGCAACCAAGCTAGCTGATCGAGGTTTCCTCCCTAGGAAGGAAACGGATTAACTTAGCTAAACTATTTGCTTAGGACTAAACTAGATTACATGCTTGCTTTAGCTAAACTAGTTAATTACAACCAGAATATTAAGTAAAACAAATGATGTAATTAACTTTAATACATGTTAACTAAGCTAATACAGCAACATTACTAGCAAAAATGTGGAGAAAAGCAGGCGTAATGTGAAATTCCTTTTCGGCTGTCTAATTAAAATACAAGGTCCGTTTGCTTCCTTTTTGCTCTCATTAGATGGATGCATCCCAAGGTTCTTCAGTAGCAAATCATGGTGTTTCCTGGCTACTTGACTAGTGATTAAAGCAAGCAAGCGAGAAAGGAGTTGAGCAAACCCATTGAAGAGGGAAAAACACGTAGCATCCAACCGGGTTCTCAAAGGCAGTTTTAGCCTGGTTTTCTGACCTTGCTTTCACCAATCAAAAGTGAGTATGATTTTGATTTCAAGCCATGGGAGGACTCCTTAGGGGTGTACAAACCCCCTGCAAAGAAATCAAGGTTAAATCATGCTTAAGTAGAAGATTTCTACTAAAACATTTTACCGTGCAGTTTTGAACCAAAACTGGCAGGTTCAACAAAAGGCCTTGATCTCTTGACTTCAATTGTGCATGATTGATTTCAAATGCTTGGACCTAAAAGCTAACATCATAAGAAACCCACAATTGCAAAAATATCAATCTTAAGCCATAATGTAGCTTAAGAAATTAGATGAATAAAACTGGGTATATTCTGGTTGTTCAACCCAGTTGTTGCTATTTGGTTCTCTTCCAACATTTGAACCGTTACTTGGACTTTGGAACTTGCATTAGGCCTTGTAAGACTCTTAGGACCTTCTCCCTTGTCTTGGCTATAGGGGACTCCATCATCCTCCCCTTGCTGAAGAGATTTGATCCTCAAATCTTCAAGGTAATCATCGACTTGGTAAGCACTCAAGTCAGTTACATTGAATGTAGCTGAAACTTGATAGTCCCCTGGCAAATTAACCTTATAAGCATTATCATTAATCTTTTCAAGTACCTCAAATGGACCATCAGCCCTTCGCATGAGTTTGTTCTTTCTCTTTGAAGGAAATCTCTCTTTTCTTAGGTGTATCCATACGAGGTCTCGAGGTTGAAATACCACCTTCTTCTTGTGTTTGTTGGCTTGAGCTTGATATAATGCATTGGTCTTCTCTATTTTTCTCCTCACCAACTCATGTATCTTTTGGATTTCTTCCACCCTAGCGGCTGCATTCGCACTTGGCTTTTGATCTAAAGGCCTTGGAGGAAGATCACGTGGACTAATACGATCAATCCCATAGACCACCTTAAATGGTGATAGACTAGTAGCCTTGCTAGGAGCCCTATTGTAAGTAAATTCTACATGGGGTAAAAGCAAATCCCTAGCTTTGGCATTCGGTTTAATCAGAGCCCTTAGGAGTGTTCCTAGATTTTGATTTGTAACCTCAGTTTGCCCATCAGTTTATGGATGACAAGTGGTACTATACTTAAGTTTAGTACCTAACTTCTTCCACAAGGTAATCCAAAAATGGCTTAAAAACTTAGTATCCCAATCAGAAACAATTGATCTAGGTATACAACTTAGCAATGTGTGTAGCATCATTAGTCTTGTTGCATGGAATAAAATGAGACATTTAAGAGAACCTGTCTACTACAACAAAGATTGAATCTTTGTTCCTTTGGGTTTTAGGCAATCCAAGAATGAAATCCATACTTACATTAATCCAAGGAGAAGTAGGAATAGGTAATGGTGTGTATAGGCCGTGGGGTAAGGAGTGACTTTTGGCCGCTTGATAAGTCCCGTACCTCTTTAAAATGTCTTATATGTTCTTTTCCATACCTGGCCAGTAGTAATGCTCCCTTAGCATGATGAGTGTCTTGTTTTCACCATAGTGAACAGTTAAAGAACCTTCAGAAACTTCCCTGATTAGAAGCTCTCTTGTGCTACACCATGGTACACATGGTCATGTACCCTTAAAAGGGAACCCTTCTTGAATTAGAAAATCTCCTTTGGGGTGCTTTGAACACTCAGCAAACAACTCCCCAAAGTCTTCACCTTCAATATATAAAACTTTTCGATGCTCAAAACCAAGTACATGAGCATCTAATTGAAACAAAAGTAAATACCTCCGTGATAGAGCATCAGCACCTTAGTTAAGATTTCCAGATTTGTGCTTGATTATGAAATGAAATGACTAGAGAAACTCAACCCATTTAGCATGACGTGAGTTTAACTTATGTCAGCCTTGAATATACTTTAAAGTTTCATGGTCAGAATGGAGGATAAACTCACTTGCAATCAAATAATGACTCTAATGCTCTAAACATCTTACAATTACATAGAACTCTTTATCATAGGTGGAATACTTTCTTCTTGAATCACATAGTTTTTCACTAAAAAAGGCTAATGGCTTACCTTCTTAAGTAAGAATACCACCTATAACAACTCCTGAGGCATCACATTTAACTTCAAATACCTTACTAGAGCACGACAAAGATAGGACAGGTGCTTGAGTAAGTCTTGTTTTGATCTCTTCAAAGGCAAATTGAGCTTTTGGTGTCCAATGGATTGATGTGCCCTTGATAACTTCAGTCATAGGAGCCATAATGGTGCTGAAACTTCCAATAAACCTCCTGTAAAATGAAGCTAATCCATGAAAAGCTCGAACATCATGAATTGACTTAGGAGTAGGCTATGACCGAATAGCTTTAATCTTGCTTTCATCTGCCTTAATGCCATTACCAGTGACTATGTAACCTAAGAATGTCACTTCAGGAGTGAAGAAAGCACATTTCTTAAGGTTACGAAGTAGCCTTTCACGCTCTAGAACAAGCATCACTTGAGTTAGATGGTCTTGATGTTTATGCTCATCCTTGGAATAGATTAAGATATCATCAAAGTATACTACCACAAACTTACCCCTGTACAGCATGAAGACTTGATTCATCAATCTCGTGAAAATGCTAGGTGTATTTGAAAGATCAAAGGGCATAACCAACCATTCACAAAACCCTCCTTTAGTTTTAAAGGCTGTCTTTCATTTATCACCTTCTCTAATCTAAATTTAGAAGTACCCACTTTGAAGGTCTATCTTTGAGAACACTTTAGAGCCATGTAATTCATCCAGCATGTCTTTAAGTCTAGGTATAGGATACCTATACTTGATTGTGATTTTGTTAATGGCCCTACTATCCACACACATATGCATTCCACCATCCTTCTTTAGCACCAAAAGAGCAGGCACAACACATGGGCTTAAGGACTCATGGATTAAGTCCTTAGACTTCAACTCTTCAACTTGCCTTTGTATTTCTATGGTATCTTTGGATTCATCCTATAGGCAGGCTTATTTGGTAGGATGGATCCAGGAATAAGATCAATGTGGTGTTGGATATCTCTTTTAGGAGGTAAACCCGTGGGTATCTCCTCAGGAAACAAGTGACAGAAGTTTTGTACGAGTGTTTTAGCTATGGGATGAGTGGTGGTTCTTCTTGCATGCTCAAAATCCACTCTTTAAAGACTTTGAATTCATGTTAAGAAGCCTTCAACAATGGCTCACTTATAGCTAGTAGCAAATCAGAATGTTTGGGCTTGTTTTGAAGCTTGATTTCAAGGAGTTTTGGTGGGGTAAAGGGGCTAAAGTAATCTTCTTACCATCCTTAGTAAAGGAGTCAGTATTCAAGTAACCATTATGCATAACCATACGATCACACAGCCATGGTCTCCCCAAAAGCATATGACAAGCATCCATAGGGATAACATCACATCAAAGTTCATCTTGATAGTTCTTTCTAATGGAGAAAGAAATCAAGCACCGTGAGTTCACTTGGATTCCCTTGCTTTGATTCAGCCACTGAATATTGTAGGGATGTGGATGTGTCATAGTTTGCAATCCTAATTTCTCAATCATGCTTGGAGAAATCACATTTCCACTGCTTCCTCCATCAATAATTAAAGAACATACCTTCCCTTGAACTGTACAATGAGAATGGAATATGTTCTCCCTTTATTCATCTTTTACTCCTTTCTGGTTGCTTAGAACTCTTCTCAAAACTAACAATTCACCTTCATTAGCCTCTTCTACTAGTTCTTCTTAAGTTTCCTCAAGTTCATTCTGATATTCATCTTTCTTTTCTTCCTCCTCAAACTCCTCCTTCATGGCTGACCATTCGACTAAGTTAACCACCTTACGGTTTGGACAGTCCGAAGCTATGTGCCCAAGTCTTTGACACTTAAAGCATCTTCTATTGCTCATAGGATTGGGACTAGGCCTATTTTGAGGTGTTTGGATCTTTTGTGGAGCTATGGTTCTTTGTGGAAAGGAGGGGAATGGATTTTATGGCTTGGAAGTAGGATTAGAACTCCCCTTGTTAAAGGGTTGGTTCCAGGTATAAGGCTTTGGATTTTGAGGTTCAAGAGGCTGCCTTGCTTTCTTTTTGTAATGCCCCAAATTAAACGTGTTTCACTGTTTGCATTTTTCTTAATAATCCCTCAATTATAACTGATGAACTTAATGATAAGGGTGTCACGGCTGTCCAAAAAGGACAAGGCTTGAAACATGAGGACTATAAATAACATAGCTAAGCATAACCTCAGCCATACACATTCACATATGATCAACCATTTACAAACAGTGTTAACCCGTGTAAGGTTTATAAACCATAGCAAAACAAATCACCATATAATCAACATCTCCATCCACTGAAGATTTCAAAATACAGCTTTAAAGTATACATATACTGTATCAATGTTGATCCACCCAGATTTTCTTGCTTAACTGATTCTCTTCAGCTAGTTTGCTGGCATGAGGGCAATTCTCTAAGTATTTGCCTAAAACACAACATGAAAAATATTTCGAACTGTGAGCCGAAACTCAGTACATGCATTCCTGTATTGATAAATGATCTCTGAATAAATTGTTTGGGCGGCCGCTTTACAATTCAATTTAAGTTTAAATAGGGAATGAGATGAATGTAAAACTACATTGCTAGTTATTATCTGATAGTGAATCCCTTGATACTGTTACGATCTATGGATAGGTGTACACCTGCCAAGCCGATCAGGGACCTAGCCTGAAGCCGCGCTGGTAACTGAAGGGCGAACGCCCTATAGATGATAACTAACGGTGTCATTAATTAATTGATACATCACTGTGTAAACTGATTCATTGATGTACTTACCAAAACATGATAATGTTGATAAATACACTCTGATTTCTAAAGATACAGGCAATGGACGTACCTGAAGTCTTTAAAATACAATTTCACTTGATGATACATATGCACAAAGGAAAATGATAAACTAGGCCCCGGTTCTACTAAAGAAATGTAATTATAGGTAAATGTAGTTAGTAAACCATATTGACTGACATAATTTATAACTTTAATGGAAATTAATTTATTTAAAAAGACTTCTACAATTCCAACAATTCGGTATAAGATAAGTTAAGCCAAAATAAACTGATTTTAATCCAATATAAGACAAGTTAAACCAAAATGATCAGAATAATAAATCAGTTAGGGTTATTGAACTTGAAATACAACAAATTGAAGCAAAATAGACCAAATGGAAATGATTGAGGTGAAAAAGAAAAGATTTTAATTGATATAAATGAAATATGGGTTTCTGATATTTTTGAAATGGATAATGAAAAGTGTGATGCTTCTGAAATGGATAATAGAATGTTTAATGCCTCTGAAATGGATAATAGAAAGTTCAATGCCATGAGGGGTGTTGTGAGGTTTATAAAATCTCAAATAACCTCAGTTGATCCGATAGACACTAATTTGAGTCATTACTGTGCCCACTTCTTAAATTTCATTTTCATGCTCACTTAATTCGGTTTTCAAATCCAAGTAAGCTTCTATACATAATCAAACTTGTTGAACTCACTACACTTTATAATTTCCTTGCAATACCCATAATTATATAGAAACTTCTGAAAATATTTCCAAATATCACGATTTCTATATTCACTTATGCTACCTTTTGATGGTCTGCATTAGAAAATCCATATCTTTCACTCCCGACCTCCAATTAAGATATAAAACCCCAATATGTAAAGCTTAGGAAGTCCTATAATTGGGCTAGAACACAACTGTGCACAACTTCAGTCCAATTTGCACAGTCGTAGCAAAACAACCATAACGTTTCCCACAGAACTCGGATTAAGGTGATTCAAAAGGCATGTGAAAGATAACTCATTGATCTATCTACACACCAAAAATCACAAATGTTTAATGAGCCAATCAATACCAGTTTTTTCATAAATTCCACTATTCAGTACTACTCCCAGTTTCAATATATTCTACGCAGTCTTTAGTAAATTGGTCATGACTTTGTGCACACAGCTCTAAATTATGTATTTCTAGATCCCATTAAAAGCTAACATCTTGCTCTAGATACCCACCAAATATCACAATTTTTGGATGGTCCGATCAATACCAGTTTATCCCTAAAGTTACCCCTATTTTGGGCCTATTTATAGCATAACAACACTTATTTACAAGCTTTTCTTGACATAACCACCCATTAAAATCACTCTCTAACTTATATAAATCAGCATAAACATCTTGATATTCATTACAAATGCCAAAGATCACAAAATCTCACTTAAAACAATCAAAATCCATCATCACCACCTAAACTTGCATGATCATGAACAACTTCAAACATCACTTACTTTCAAGCATAATCCAACCATTAAAACATCAAAATAATTCTTGATTGCATCAAAACAACATGATTCATGATCAAAACTAATATAAAACTAAGAATTAAACAAGTTGGATTTAAAGATTACCTCACTTAAGCTTAAATATAAGAAGATGTGAAGGTGGTATTGTGTTTATGCTAATGGTGATTGAGGGGGTGGCAGTTGGTGGTGCTGTGGTGGTGGGGCTGGCTAGCAGCAGCCCTGGCTAGTGGCAAAAGGTGGCGGCAGCCACCAAAAGTCAGCATAGTAGCAGCAGCCCATGGGGAGAGAAAGGAGGAGAGGAAGAATACTAGTCTTTGCTTGGTGAAAGAAATGACTTTGATGTTTATCTATAATACTTGGCTGATATTTAAGCATGAAAAAGAGGCCTTTTGCTAATTAACATTTAGTGCAAATGATGGTGTTTAACTTAATTTAATCATACCAAAATTTTTGGGCCACAATTTGAGCCCAAAATGAATTGGGGCGCAAATCAGGCCCAAATAAATTGGGCCAAACTTAATGAATTTCAGCCCAAGGTTTTTTTTTTCATGGTTAAAAATTATATTTTTGTGGCATTATGAAAAATAATTTATCACTTAATCATATTTATCAGAGCCTACTATCGATTCATCTGAAATTCTTATGATAAATAAAACTCGAATTACAAAGAGGGACCCAAAATGAATTCTCCCAATCGGGATGATTAAATGAGATAAAAAAATATGAAAAATTGATGACATGGCTTAATTAAGTAAATAAATATGATTTAGGATCAGGCTATTACACTTTTGCTGCTTAACCTTATGAGCCAGTACACAAACTTCATTAAAGGTAGTACATGCTTGCAAATCAACCACATTAGCATACCTAGGATCAAGTTCTCCTAAGTACCTAACAATGGTTTGCTCTTCAGGTTCTTGTAAACCACACTTGATTACAAGTTTCTCAAACTCACGTGTGTACTCTTCAACACTCAAGTTGCCTTGAGTATGATTATAGGGTTGAAAATAACAATCTTGAACACAAGTTAGGGGAAGAAAACGAGCCTTAAGCTTTGATTTCATCTTGTCCCATGTTCTGATTTTAGACTTTGTTTCCCTAACCCGTTTAGCACATAGGTTTGTCCACCATAATGAAGCATACTTTCTAAGTCTTAAGGCCACTAACTTGACCTTCTTATCCTCTTGAACGTCTGTATACTCAAAGACACGTTCAACAGTATGCAACTAATCTAAAAATTCTTCTGGATCAAGCTTACCTTCAAATTCTGGAATTTCAACTTTGAAATCATTGGTTTCAGCTTACATCTATGGTTCTGCCGTAGCCATTCTCACTGGTTCATCTTCACTAAATGAAGCAACTTCATGGCTGTAGACTTGTTCTTGCCTCCTTGGTTCAGATTGTAGAGTTTCTTTATTCATTTTCTGCTTTTACTTCAAAACAAAACCAAGCGGCCTTCTTGGATACTCATTCTGAGCTTGAGTTTCTTGATTACATTGAGTATCCTCATGAATCTTCTTTACCAGCATTTCATTCTACCTCATTAATGCTTCAAACTTCTCTTCCAAACTCATACTAGAACTCATCTTGCTCACGGTTTGTGTTTGGATTCAAGCTAGGAATGTGTTTGGAGTTTTGGGTGGGAATGAATTCTGGAAGTGGAGGGTCATACCAAGCCAAGGAGAAACCAAAGCTCTGATACCAAATATGATGTATCTTAGAAGGGAAACACTAGTACTCGAACCTGAATTCAAAGCTAAATGAAAGCAAACTGAGTCCAAGCTAAGTGTGAGTGAATCCGTGAATGAATGACTGAACGAAGGATAATCTAAGCTATTATTTAGGTACAGAATTACCACTAAATTCAAGCTTAGGTCCCTAAATTGTGATTAGGATACAGAATCATCACTTAATTAAGGTTTAGGACTTACTTGATCACCACCTTAATCGACCAAATGAAGGATAAGCAAGTAAAGTATTTTGGGGGACGAAAGTTAAATGCTCTCAATTCTAGTTTTCATTCAAAATTCAAGTGTAAGTTACAAAATGGCTATGACAAAATCTTAATACATGACCAACCAAGCATTTAAGCAACCAAGCTAGCTGATGGAGGTTTCCTCCCTAGGAAGGAAACGGATGAACTTAGCTAAACTATGTGCTTAGGACTAAACTAGATTACATGCTTGCTTTAGCTAAACTAATTACAACTAGAATATTATGGAAAATAAAACAAATGATGTAATTGTAATTAACTTTAATACATCTTAACTAAGCTAATACAGCAGCATTACTAGCAAAAATGTGGAGAAAAGCAGCCATAAAGTGAAATTCTTTTTCAGCTGTCCAATTGAAATGCAAGGTCCGTTTGCTTCCTTTTTGCTCTCATTAGATGGACGCATCCTAAGGTTCTTCAATAGCAAATCATGGTGTTTCCTGGCTGCTTGACTAGTGATTGAAGCAAACAAGATAGAAAGGAGCTAAGCAAACCCATTAAAGAGGGAAAAACACGTAGCACCCAACTAGGTTCTCAAACGCAGTTTTTAGCCTAGTTTTGTGACTTGCTTTCACAAATCAAAAGTGAGTATGATTTTGATTTTAGGCCATAGGGGGACTATTAGGGTGTGTACAAATGCCCCAGTAAGGAAATCAAGATTAAATCATGTTTAAGTAGAAGATTTCTACTAAAATATTTTACCGTGCGGTTTTGAACCAAAACTGGCAGGTTGAACAAAAAGCCTTGATCTCTTGACTTTGACTATGCATGATTGATTTTAAATACTTGGACCTGAAAGCTAACATCATAAGGAACCCAAAAATGCAAAAATATCAATCTTAAGTCACAATGTAGTTTAAGAAATTAGATGAACAAAACCAGGTATATTCTGGTTGTTTAACCCAGTTGTTGCTGTTTGGTTCTCTTCCAACAATTAAACCAGTGTTTGGATTTTGGAACTTGCATTGGACCTTGTAGGACTCTTAGGACCCTCTCCCTTGTCTTGGTCATGGGGGACTCCATCAGCAAGTATCTTAAGATTGCTTCAAACATCAATAGTGGTTCACTTTCAGATAATGACTGAAAAATCAGCTTTACTCACACTTTCTCTCTCTCTCTCATGTTTTCACACAAAATGTTTTGAAATGTGGGCACCCAACTAACTAAATACAAAACTTATTTTACAGCATAGGGATGTAGGTGTTGAGCTTAGGCTCATTATTTGAACGTTTTCATATTTTTTGTTTTTAGATGGGAAATTAATGAACAACCCTCATCCTAGAAAGCGAGAAGGTAGCAAGAAATAAACAAGAGTGACTGTGTTTTGATGAAGATTAGCTAGCCAAGTGCTCATAATGATTTACAGGCTAACACTATTCGAAACTTGCCTATTGTATAAACTTTGGGGCTATATGTTTGCTAAGTGTTTGGTGGTTCTACGCTAAGTTTACCAAGTGTATCATAAATTGGACAAGATGTCAAATGTATGTTTATTTTCAGATGCTTAGTGAACTTGCTGAATGTGTGGATAATATAATGTTATAGATAGTCCCAGGTATAGCCTTGTTCTGTTATGAAATGACAGTAATACCTTCTGTCAAAGGACTTTTGTTGTGATCATAAATGATAAGTTATTAAGTTAAGATATCGAGGTATTAGGGATTGGGGGAGTTACATTTTTTTGACTATGGCACTTTGTACATGAGATTAATACTTTGTGATTTGGGATATGTGCATTTTTTGGTAGTAGTAATATCTTTGATGAGTACAATAGTGTTTATATGCTATTTTCAAGGCCTTGGTTCCACTAATCCATTGGATTAATCGACACATGTGTTGAAACTTTTCATTTTGTAATAGCCTTATGAAAGTTATTTGTTAGAATGTCATAGAGGCAAACATACAATTGATCCAAATATTCTTCATTTAATTGAATCTATAGTTAACCAACAGAACACGAAATAGATACTAAAAAAATTAAGGTATTAATTCCACGATACTGTTCCTGTTAGCAATCAAATAGGAGGCATATAGGCTTCTTTGGAATTTTGATAATGTCTAACGTTAATATTGTGGCTAAAGAAACTACGGCAATTTATTACTTTGTTTATGATGAGTCTAATGGGAAGCAATGTTTTATTTCAGCTATTTGTGCTCCAACTTACGAGCATGAAAAAAATGAGCTTTGGCAACATCTTAAAAGTCTTAATGATATGATTCGTTTGTTATGGTTTATCATAGATGATCTTAACAAAATGTTATACACACCCATCCAGAAAAAATTTGGGTGAGTCACTTTGATTGTTATGAAAACAAGTAGATTGACTGATTTTCTTTTGTATAGCAAATGTATTGATGCCAATGTCTAAATAAGACTTTTGCTTGGGAAAAATTTTTACAAGGACAGCTTAGTTATAAAACGCTTGATAGAATCACTCTTAGGGAAGATTGTCTTCAACTATTCCATAATTATATAGTAATGTAATAGTTAATATTGAACTGGCTCACCTAGTACAAAGGGGCATAAATTTTTTGTATGAACACTCTTTTGCACAATACCAAGATATGCACCTTAAAGTAAAAAAAACTGGAAAACAACTATATGAGGTACCCCCCATTGTATCAACTATCACAGAAATTAAAAAAAAGTATAACTTGATCTCAAAACCTTGAGTAAGCACACGCTCTATAAATTTTAAGCAAAAGTTAGAAAGAAATATTGATAAACTACTTCAAGTTAAAGCCAATCTTGTATTTAGTCCTAATTGTTTTCCTCTTAATAACTAGTAGTATAGGCTTATTAAACAACGATAGAAAATATACCTCTTCAATCATATATACTGGGGAAAAAATGGCAAGAAAAGAGTGGTTAGTTAATGGTTGCAAAAATTCTTGTTACTTCCATCAATCAATGCAAGCAACAAAAGCATGGAGCAAAATTACCCAAGTTGGAGATAACTCTAGGGTGTGGATTAATGAAATCAACCAGATTCAAAACATATTTGTACATGATCTTACAGCACAACTTAAATAGCACAAGATAACTCGACAAATCCTCCTTAAACCTATTCAAGATCAAGAAATTAAGAATGCCATCTTTTAGTTGGATAATACAAAACCCCAGGACTCGATGGTGTTGTAACAAATTTTTTTCCAATATTATTGGCACATAATTCAGAAAGATGTATGTGAGGCAAGTGAATCATTTTTCCATGAAGGAAAACTGCTAAAGCATATCAATCGTATGCTTATTACACAACAGTGAGCTAACTTCGACTAATTAGTTTATGTAATAGCATATACAAAACTATTTCTAAAATTCTAGTCAATAGAATACGTCTAATTTTAGGAAAATTACTGATCTGATTCAAAGCACATTTGTGCAAAATGCTCTATACATGATAACATTCTTCTCACATATGAGACCGTGAACAAATTCAAGGATATGAAAGGGAAAAAGCCTTGAGTGGCTCTTATACTTGATAAAGAAAAGGGTTATAACATAATAGAATAAAACTTTCTTTTCAAAGCATCCGAACACCTAGGATTCCATCACAAATGGAATGATTGGACCAAAGAATGCATAATAAGAGTTTTATACTCTATCATTATTAGTGATAAGGTATGTGGTATTTACGCCATCAAGGATATTCTGATAAGGAGATCCTCTATCACCATATTTGTTCATTATATGTATTTAAGAACTCAATAGAGCCTTCTGGGTTACACAAAATAGAAAGAAAAGTGGGATTGGATTCAAATTTACCCCAAGAGCTTCTAAAATCTTGTGCTAACTATTTACATATGATAAACTCCTTTTTTGTAGAACTGATTTAGAATCTTGTTAGTAGCTAAACACCATCCTTGAGAAATTCTGCTCAAATTCATGACAATTGATAAACTTTTACTAATGGATGCTAACTTTCTTTGACAATGCGACAACACATGATAAACAAATTGCATCATCCATCTTTTACGTTACGCACCAGGATAATCTAGGGAAATATCAAGCATGTCATATTTTCAAAGGCAGGCCAAAAACTGAAACTTTTCTAAAGCTAGTCAGCAAAATAGCTGCAAAATTACAAAATTAGAGAACAAAAAATATCTCTAAACTAGGGAGAGTGGTCTTAATTCAAGCAAATGTAGAGTCAATGCCTTTGAATACAATGCAATGTTTCCAACTCCTAAGCATGACTAATAATAACAAGACAAAATTAGTAGAGACTTTTTTAGAAGAAATCAAAGGATATTAAAGGCTTACCAATGGTTTTATCAGAAAAAATTTATCGACCTAAGAAAGCAAGGGACTTGGACTTAGAAAAATGGCAGCAGTAAGCTGCTTTTTTAAGCAAAGTAACTTGGAAGTAGTTACATGACCAAAGTCTATGCGTTAAACAATGGTGGCTAAATATTTTATTAATGAAAACTTCTTTAAAAAATTAAGTCAAAATAAACCAACTCAAGGGCATGCAGGTGGATAATCAAAAATCATAATTTCGATAATGAATAAGATGGAAGGTAGGTATTGGAACCAAAATCAACTTTTGGCTTATAGTTGGTGCGCTAATGACAACTTATTTAATATGCTGGGCATATTAGACACTATCATTGGCACCTCTCTTAAAGTCTTGCAGTTTGTTACCAGCAACAAAGAATGAGATATTCCTCGACAAAGTCCATGGTTGATGATTCTCACTTACAACTGACAACAGCAATACCAATCCTATTTAACACAATAGTAGACCCCATGTAGATCTGACAAATGGGTCATTCTGTTCTGGTACGGATCGGGTTAAGTTTGGATCGAATCATATTTCGGGTTAAGTGATATTTCGGGTCGGTTCAGTTTTGATAGGGTGAACTTCGGTTCGGGTTGACTTCGGGTCATCTAATTTTTGGTCTAATAAGCTTGTCGTGTAAAAATAAGCAACTT
>NCQT01093184.1:6098-17383 GCA_002740465.1 Stenocereus thurberi | reverse complement strand
GAAAATTTGTGAGGTCATCATTGTGGGTTTGAATGTTGAATCTAGAGGTTACGTTAAATCTATGTGTCATGAAGGTTTACTAGTATTGTTGTCTAAAGCGCAATATAAGGTATGCAATTTCTTTGAAAAATTGGCTAGGAATACTTACGAGTTTAAACAAGGTAGACAGACCCTAGATACCCTACTAATGCGGAGTGTGCTTTTCATGCTAATCCTTACCACCGAGATCACTTTATGAACTCATATGACCACTTATCTTACTCTTATGTGCCTCCTGTGTTGTGTGATTATTATGAGTCTTCTAATCATGATGTTCATACTTGCCCTTCCCGTCTATCGTGATGATGTTGATGTTACATGTGCAAGTCTTGGAAAGACAATAAATCAAATGACTGATAAAAGTTAGAGACTATGAAGGAGAAAATTAATGAATATTTTCACTGTTTTATTCAGAATAGGGAGGATTATAATGAGCCTGACTCTAGTTTAGGAATCTCTAAACCTGTAGTTAGCTTTTATGATGATGTTGAGCCCTCTTATCTTATTAAGTCTTATTTTCATGATGATATACCTTTACCTAACCTAGAGCCAGAGAATGACCTTTCGATGTCTCTCTATCCCTTGACCTTGCACATGAATTGAGCTCATCTAGGGATGTCACTAAGGATGTCCTAATTTCTGTTAACCCACCCACCCCTTTTAATGACTCTTTTGAGTTTGAGTGGGTGAGGAGTTTGATAGTACTAATGAGTTTGATTTGAGTATCACAACTGACGTTGAGCATCACGATTTTGATGAATCAAAAAACATTTCTTTGCCGGAGTAATTTGAGGTCGTGGTTATGCCCACTAATTTAGAATTTGATGATGAAATTCTTTCTATGGAATATGAGTCTTTTTTAGTTGGGTTTGTGGATGTCAGTGTTGAATATAAATCCTTTTCCTTTGACCCTATAATAACTCACCTCCTCTTTGAATCTCACGAGTTTTAATTTGTCGAGTCTTAGACCATTGTCACCAAGAATTTTGATTTAGACTAGACTCTTGCACATTTTGATATTAAGGGACTTGTATACTTGTGATCCCCTGATTTGCCTAGATAGTTCATTTATGATCATGATGTTTCTAGCCTAATGACGCACTTCCTGGCTAAGTTTGAGTATATCTCTCTGTTTGATATTTGGACTCAACAATTTGATAAGTTGAAACAGGCCCTTAACTATGTGACATTAATGCTATAGATGTACTTTTTTTTGGCTCAAACTCTCTGTTGTTTACTGTTCCTATGTGATTGAGAGTTGTTCTTGTTTCTTTGATAAGTTATTTTGTGCTCTAATGGATTTTGATTTGAGTAGCGATTTTCAGCCTGATACAGAATGGCTGATGCTCCATAGGCTTCTATTTGAGCAGATTTCAAAAGGTTATAGCTTAGGCATACTCCGGCACTTGACCTGGTATAATCGTTCCTCTCTGTACTCTCTTTTTATTTTCTTATATATATATATATATATATATATATATATATATATATTTATATATATGTTTGTTGTTTTATTCCGTTTCTGTTTTGTTTTTGAGTTAAGAGTCTTGTCCTTTTTCTTTCTTTTTGAGTTTGCCTTTCTTTTTGTGTATTTGCTTTTCTTTTTACTTATTTTTGTGTTTCCTTTGGTTTCCAATAAGGACATTGTCTTATTTAGGTGTGGGGGTGAGGAAATTTTGTTTCCAAAAAAAACAAAAATTGAAAAATTTTGAAAATCCAAAAATTTTTTCTTTGGGGAATACTTGTGATATTTTGATTGATTATGTTCTCTTTAACTTAGTATTAGGCGGTATATAAAATGGTATGCATAATAGAACTTAGTTTAAAATGTGATATTTGTACGCAGCCCTAAACCCAAACATTTTTTGATAAGAAGCTATCTTGACTTTTGTTGATTAATGAGATTTTGTGCCTTAAAGACTAATTCATTATTTTTAGTCTCATAGTTTCTTTCTCTTCTGTTTCTTCTATGATTACATCTCTAGAACGTGCATTGATTCTCGTTGAAATTACATTTGGAATTTGCATTTTGGTAATATGATGGAAGCATTCATTTGTTTTGTAAGTCACTTAGCCAAATTGACACCCTAATTTGAATGTTTTACCATTTGCTAATCCTTTGAGCCTTAACCATTTCCGTTGTTATGGACCTTTCATTTTAGCCCTTGGCCTAAACACATTTTTCTTATTACCTAAGCTAAGACTAGTGGAGCAACTCTTCAAGATTTGATGCTAGGTAGCTTTTGGGTATTTATTTTATTGGTGGTTAATCTTGGTTATATGGGTGGTGATTTATTATGTCCATTTGGAAAATGAGATGTGTCTTTTCATGCCATTCATTCTTTTCTTTTTAAGGAAAAAAGAGAAAACAAACAAAAAAACCAAAAAAAAGTTGAAAAAGAGGGAAAATTTTCCAAAGTTGAAATTGAAAAAAATTTATGAACAAGAGTGTTTAGCATTAATATATAGTGAATTTCCAATGGTTTATTTTTGTGGAGTGTGCCTTATTTTATTATAAGTCTTGGGAGAGTGTGTGATTATCATAGCTGTTGGAAGTGTTTGGTTGCTTATTAGTTACTTAGCTTTTAGCTCCACATGTCCCAAATCGGCTCTCTCTCCTAATCCTTAATCCTTAACCCTATTACAAACCTGTAAAGTCTTATTGATTGTTGCGTTGCATATTATATTTTAGTGGTGGAGAATTGAGAATCCTAGCAAGCTTATGGTAGCTTGTATGATTGAAAGAGAATTGAGCGAACAATGTAATAGAATTATTTACTTTCTGAACCATCAAAGTATAGTGCATGAATCTTCTGAACCTACAACTACGAAATTGAATTTTTTGAACTATTGAACTATTGTGCAATTAATTTCTGGGGGACAAGCCACCATTGAACTTACTTTCGAAAGTCTTAATTTTGTGCATGTCATAACCTTATCATAAGTACTATTCAAAGCGCTCTTTAATTTGGTATCAGAGTCATGTGATAAAAAGTAATTAAGATAACTAAGATGAATTAGTAGTTAATTAAGCTATTTAACTGTGTTTAGTGCTTGAATCATCATCTTCTTGTCATGCTCTTAATTATTCTCATATTGTGCACTCACTAGAAGGAACCACTTCAGTAGCACCTCAACTAACTATATTACTGATATAGTTTTAGAATTAAAAATAAAATAAGAAAAAATTAAGGCTAAAGCTAAGCATATTAAGAAGCAATTGTCAATAATCCATCTTTCTTTAATCAATGAAGTTAGACATAATGAAAAATATGATCTAAGTATTAGTACTCCATTTCAACATAAATATCATTTCCAAAACCCAAAAAACAAAAATTCATTTCCGTTGCATGATTTAAAAATTTTAAAAGAAGTTGGAGAAAAATCAACTGAAAAATCATCTAAAAGGACAGAGGAAAAAAGAAGACTATGGAGTATAAGCAATTTAATCTTGAAGAACTACATAATGTGTTTGATAAAGAAAAAAATCCGAAAGAATTAAACAAAATCATGGGCACAATCATGGATAAACAAGAGATATTATCTGATGATAATGAACAGATGAATAATGTCCAGTTAGAAGAAAAACATATGAGCAAATGAACCTAATTAAATTAGAGGATATTAATATTGTATCTTTAGAAGAAGTTAGAATGAGACTAGGTAAAAAATATAGGAGAACGGTTTTTGTTAATGAAATCAATGAAATTGGAGAAGAACTTAACATAGATGAAATCGAATCCAATCTAGTTAACAATGTTGTTCCTAAACTTGAAGAATTTGGTAAACCTTCTAGAAGAAATACCTATTTTATGAGATTGAGATATGTTCATGTAGGACGTACAATTAATTTTTTCCTTTGGGTTTATCCCAAGGAAAACCATGTTCTATGAAGAAATTAACATGACTCCAATTCGTCAAATGGGACACATTTTAAACATCGATTGAGCTCGTAATAGAGAAGAAATATTTGACCATTAGAAAAGAGTATGATTAGTGTCCAAAACTTAAGTTCTACATGGACTACTAGAAATTTCCTAAACTACATCGAGCATAGCTTTTCTGACACTTTAGCTTACTAGTATGATTCACTAAATAATGATGGTAAAAATACATTAAAAATGATAGAAACACCAGCTGTGATGTTTACAAACTTATGTAAGGAAATCGAAACTGAATTTATCGGAGTTAAGCTTGATTCTAAAGAAAAAGCAAGAGAATGACAAAAAAAGATTAATAACATAGAATTATGAGATACTAGGTATCTGGAAAATCATATTACTGAATTTAATCAATATTATTACAAAATTAGGCATAATGAAACCAATATTGGTATATTACTGATAAATTACCATATCCAACCAATTCTGTAATCAATCAAAGTACATTACATGGCTTGAAAAAATTGATGTTATTGATACCCTTAGTTTGAGTATCTCTTATCCAAGAAAATGGGTCAATGATCAATGTTTCGATCTCTAGAAGCAAAAAAAAAAACAAAAAAAAAAAAGAATAAACAATTTCTAGCTTGTTAGGATAGTCCTCACTAATGGGGGAAAGAACTTGAAAGGAAGAAAAAAGGAAAATTTTATAAGAAAAGATCTTCAACAAGTAAAGGGAAGAGAAATATAAAAGAAAATATTATAACAAACCAAGCCCTAAAAATAAAGATTTTTTAGAAAACCAGCATATTGTCATGCAGGAAAAAACAACTACAAGTGTTGGGTGTGCGGAGAAATAGGTCAATATACAAAATGAATGTAAAAATAGAAAGAATAACAAGCTTATAGAGACCTTGGGTAGTCTATACTATTTTGAACTTAGCGAAGAGAAGGCCCTAGACCTAACCGTGAAAAACAACAAGAGAATTGTTGAGATTGTACTAGAAGATGAATATGAAGAAAATGGCTACGAAGAAATTGGTCATATGATGAAAAGTAGTTCAATTAGCCTTGGTGATCTTCAAGGAGATGTATTTATTGTAGATAATGAAAACGAGCAAGTTAAAGGAGATTTGGTCCTTCCCATAATTCAGAAAGATATGATTTATAAAAAAAATCCATCTTTCAATTATAGAGTAAGTACATATGT
This sequence comes from Stenocereus thurberi, assembly GCA_002740465.1. Lineage (NCBI taxonomy): Eukaryota > Viridiplantae > Streptophyta > Magnoliopsida > Caryophyllales > Cactaceae > Stenocereus > Stenocereus thurberi. The sequence continues at coordinate 12,253 of NCQT01093184.1, read as the reverse complement.
GAAATGATGGAAAGAGACTTAGAGATAAAAGATTGTGAGAACGATGTGTGAGAAGTTAATCTCATTAATTGGAAAAGCATCCTTAGGCATAACAAAGATAGAAAGTACATGTATGTCCATGTTGGAAATGTCCAAGTGCAAATTACTCCAATATAATATTATGGTAAAGATATTGATCTTTATGCGTGGGATATTAGGCATACCAAATTTAATGATCAAATTATCACATGGATTAAGACTAATTTATATAATATGGATCAGTAGGATTTAATTGTCGACTTTGATATTTGGTGAGCATAAAAGATGAATTTACCAAAAACTTTCTATCCCTTAAGATAAAAATAGTTCGGATGGACCTGGAAAGAGGAAGATATACACTAAGGATATTTTGAAAATAATATCTAAATCAGATAATACTATAGATCCAAAAACTAAGGTAACAATGATACAGGTAGAAAAATTTGAAAATTCTACTCCTTCGCAAAAAATCCAGAGGATAAATCCAATCCTTAAGAGATAAAGATTGATAGGTCATGGTATCAAGCTTAGCCAATCCCACAAAAATCAATACGAAAAATACAATACAAATTGATGAAAATAGTAAAATTACCATTAGGCCCCAATTATTAAGAAGCATGAGTACAACATCAAAATGGAGAGAAGGATCTTCATCAGCTAAAGAAGAACTTAAAGAAGATGAGACAATTTCCATGACCAGTGAAATGAGCAGAATGAGTTTTGAATATGCAAGACATATAGACTGAAGTATGAGTCTAGATAGGAAATTCATTCGGTAGAAAACAAGAATTGTTATTGAGCCAACCTATGAGGATGAATTAGTTAAATATGACAATGGAGATATGCCATGAAGTCACTAACACAAATCCTAATAACATCTATATCCCAATAGATGTACGTTTAGAGGGATATAATAAATATGTATTGTGTGCTTACCTAGATAGTGGTTGTTTTGTCTGCTTTGAAAAAAATCTTTATTTCTAGAATTCATGTGGAAGAAAGTCTAAAATCCTTTACAAGTAAGGATAGTTGACAACAGCATAATGAGCCACAAGGAGGCCATAGAAGAGTTATCTACAAAAATAGGAAGAGTCAAATGCATTGCACCAGTTCTATGGGTTGCTGATCAACCCTCTTATGATATGACTATGGGAAATAATTTTTAGAGGATGTATTCTCCATGCACCTAGACTGTAAACTAAATAATATTCACAATAAATGGTCACTTAATTCTCATTGATAAATTTAACGAAGCTTACACTCATCAAAAAATTGAGTTTAAACATAGCCAACATAATGAGAAGGTAATGCCTGTACAATGTGAAATAGCATTAACAATCTCACTACTTGAGTTAGCTACTAAAGAGCATATTACTGAACAATGAGAGCAATCATGGAAAGAACTCTACTATGATAACTTACTGAAATTTTGGGATAAAGAAAGATATTTGTAAAGATTACTTTGTTAAATCATAACAATATTATTCAAGTCAAACAAATGGTGTGTACGCACCGAGATATCCAAGAGTTAGATAAACAAATCAAAGAACTTCTAAATAAAGGACTAATTAGGAATAACAAAATCCTCACAAAAATCATACTGAAGAAAAAAGAAGAAAAATTAGAATGGTAACCAATTACAAAAAACTTAATTACAACATTGTCTTTGATGATTATTATATTCCTAATAAAACAGTCCTTTTCAATAGAATTCAACGAGCCTCTTGATTCTTAAAAATGGATTGCAAACATAGATACCGGCAGATAAAAATGAATGAAAAAAGCATGCATTCAATTGCTTTTAGTGCCCCTCAAGGACACTATGAGTGGATAGTAATTCCATTTGGTCTTAAAAACGCACCTAAGATATTCCAAATAAGGATGAATAACATCTTCAAAGATATTGAGCATTAGTGTCTAGTTCACATTGATAATATCCTTGTCTTTTTCAAAACCATAGAACAACACTAAAACAGGTGTCCTACCTATCACCCAAAGATGCGGTGATCATGATATTATCCTTGATAAGAACAAGTGCATTTATGCTAAAAACGAAATCAAGTTTTTAGGTCTAGAAATAAAAGGTGGATAAATCATCCTACAAAAGCATATTCTTGAAAAAATTATAAAATTTCACTGAAAAGATTGAAGATAGGAAGCAATTGAAAAGGTTTCTTGGATGTCTTACCTATTCTTCAGATTTCAATTGAAAAGGTTTCTTGGATGTCTTACCTATACTTCAAATTTCATTAAAGATTTAGCTACATTAAGAAAACCATTGTGGCAGAAACTCGAGAAAGAAATACGTTGGACATGGACCCGTAACGGTGCAAATATTGTTCAGAAGTTCAAAAAGATGTGTAAAAATGCTCTTGTTCTTAATTTGCCTAATGAAGGAGATAATTTAATTCTTGAGACACATGTTAGCAATGACCATTGGAGTGCAGTACTCAAAATCGAAGAAGGATAAAAACTCTATAAGTATTACAGTGGAAGTTTTAACAAAGTAAAATGCAACTATCCCATGATGAAAAAAAAAATCCATGCAGTCATAAGGGGAATTAAAAAGTTCTTAATCCTTTTAGCCCCAAAACCCTTTCTTTTCAAACTGATGCAAAGAAATACTTGGTTTCGTGAAAAAGAATTTATTAAATATGCTAGTATAAGAGAGACTCCTACATTGTAATTATTGCTTAACCAGTTTTCTTTCTTTATTAAACATACACAGGAATCAAAGAATTCCATGGCAGATATTTTAACTCAATAGATCGCTAATAGTGATCATCAAAGCAGAACTCCTGCTGAAAATAGAGGAAATCCAAAATGAAATGCCATTATTGCTAGAACGAGTTTCTTCTTCTAGTAGAATCCTTATGGATATTTTAGAAATCCATACAAAAAGTAGTTCATGCTTTGGTCTACTATCTTCCGCCTATATAATAGGACAAAGATTCAATCTTTTAGAGTTAGAAATGAATTACCTAAGGTGTCCTTATAATATTCAAGAAAAAATAAGTTCACATATTCAAGAAAAATGGTTCAATGACTGGTATGCAGCCTGCATTGACTATTATCATAATTATTCTTATGATATTTGGAAATCAAAGAGTACCACAATCTTCTTTCTTGATAGGTTTGGAGTTCATTGTGTTAGATTCCCAACAAATTCAATCTCTCCTGATGAACCTGTCATGAAAGCCTGGGAATATGGAATGCTAGTTTACCTCATGGAAATCCCATACCCAAAGTTCTCATTATTCTCAAGAGTAACTAAGTTTCATCAATGCATGTTTAAAAGGATCCATTGGATTCTCACATCTCCAGATGATCAAACAAAAATTCCATAAATTAGAAGTTTGTATGTCGAGGTACATTGTTTAGTAATTGAGTATGAAAATGAAAAAAGCCAAACCAGACAATTATCTTGTCCAATTAGTTGGTTTGGATGATCCCAATAATTAATGACAAGAATAGTGTTCAGAATGACAAGAAATAGTTAATGATCCTACTTTAGTAAGAGCCATTAGTTTTTATAATATTTATCATTAGATGTGGGCATTAAATAAACTAAGAAGACCACTAATATATTGCGGGAAAACTACTTTCGTTTATCATGATGATCTCAGCAAATATATGAAGGTAGAAGGAGAAACTTTAAAAGACGTCTTTCATTATCTCTTTAATGTTAGAGATGAAAATTTTTATCAGAACAAGGAAAGAAATGCATCTATAAATTATTTGAAAAATGGAATCCAGAGCATCTTTAGCTTGATGAAGATTTTGATGATTATCTGCATATTGATGGATTCAAAGACATTATTGAAGATAAAGGCATGCAGAATCTCAATATGGACAACTAGTCTTATCACCATTAAAGGCTTTGAAAAGTTGTTGCTCTATTATTGTACTATTTTGTCAAGTGTAAAGTTAATAAAATAATATTATCTAATGTAACCATGTGAGGACAGTTGTAGACATGTGAAAATATCAGTGTGTACTGTAGCCATTAGGGCATCCTATGTGGTCTATATCCTCTGTAAAAGGAGAGGCTGAGTACCGAGAAGTGGCATAATCATTTGAGCATACTTTAGCAAAAGAGAGTCGGGAAACTCCATTTCCCTATTAGTAAGCATCTTTGGTGTTCTTGATAGTTTAAGTCCCTCTTCAATCTTTCCAATGTAATATTTCCACTTTCCAGCCTTCAATAAAAGAAGTTTCCCAGTAGGGAACGCTATTCAATCAAACATTAGGTCTTAAATGTTATAATTTCTTCATTAAAGCCCCATTATCCTTTAAACTAAAAATTTGATTAGTGACTACAATCTGAGGCAGGAAACGAAACAAAATCTATGTTGTGCTTAATCTAAGGTGCGGTTGAGATTAACAATCTCTATAAACTAGAAGTTAGAAGAATGCCAGGGTTGAGTACTGAGTAAGTTCAAATAATAGTCAAAACTCTCTAATTAAGCTTCTATCCTTGCTAAGCATAGTGAACCTATAATCACAGAATAATGTTTATGATATAGGCAGTAGATTATGATAACTAGTACTAGTAAAGTCATTATAAGAAGTTAAATCGTTTAATACAAGGTTTTTTTTGAAAAAAAAGCCCCAAAAAATTACAAATTACTCAAAGTACCCTATTTGGGTCAAAATAATAATAAAAGGACCAGAAAGTCATTTTCCTCAAACCTTGAGGGACCACAAAATTCATTCTTGAACTTCATGGTTCCAAAAACTCAAACACCATAGTTGGAGATGCCGAAAAGTAAATAACTCCAATGTCATATGACCCAAATGTATTAGGTGAACATGCTACTCAATCCTATTTAAAGAACAAAATTTTCTAATGCAAACTTAAACAAAAGATATAGTATAATTGTTCCACCCTACCACTTACTTTATTTGGATCTCAAGCAGCTGCAACTCATAAGTTGAGGGTGGTATGCTGCCACAAGATCCTCACTTCAGCTACAAATGTGATTTCTGCATAGGTGAAGAGCATGGTAAATGTTTATGAAACCACAAAGCTTAAAAAGTCAAGACAGTAGTGGTTAGCTCAGGCATGCCAATTTTTTATAGTCCTTTTCAATATTGGTGATTATTAGATATGTAATTAGTGATCAATATGCATGACTTTAGTGATCAATTAAGTAAGTTTTCAACTTTTTTGGTGATTGGTTGAAATTCATCTCTTTTGTACTTAGTTAGGAAAATAAATGTTATCAGTGATCAATATGGATGATAAATTTATATGTCCCCAGTGATCGTTTATCATGTCACCATATATCCACACTGTGATCACCAAACATAATAATAATTGATTGGCACAGCCATAACATTTTTTTATGATAGTAAACCAGAAATACAACAAAAGAAAACTCATCCAACTATACTTTGATTATATGTTTCATTATAAACCACCACATTTATGTTGATTGACACAAACAGATCTAATGATCACCAAATATACTTGTAATGATCATCAAAACTATTCTGTTGATCATTAAGTTCATAACTGGAAATGTATTATGATCTATAAAGACATTCTCTATGGGGTAACATAATTGCATCAATTAATCACCAAAAGCAATGCTAATGATCACTAAAATAACACCTATTAATCACTAACTAAGAGGCTAATATTAGTAACTGTAATTGAAAATATGTTGATCACCACAAATTGAACCAGTGATCACCAAAGATACTTCTAATGATCACCAAAACTAGAACTGTTGATCACCGATCATAAAAAACAAACATTATGATTTTTCATGAGAGTGAACCCTGAATACAACAAAATAAAAGCCCATGCGACTATGTTTCAAGATTTGTTTCATGAAAAACAAACATATTTATGTTGATTATAGAAAATATAAGTATTGATAAGCAAACACACTTCTAATGATCATCAAAATTGATAGTATTGATCACTAACTCAATTTATAAGTCAGGAGAAATTATGATCAACAAACATGTTCCCATAGGTCAACATAATTTTATCAATTGATCACAAAAAGCAACACTAGTGACCGATTTGATCACCAGCTACAGTTGAAGATATGTTGAAACTGCTGATCACTAAACATAGTTCTTATGATTCCGAGAACTGCAGCTGTTGATCACCAAATGATGTC
>NCQT01093178.1:3491-14806 GCA_002740465.1 Stenocereus thurberi | reverse complement strand
ATTAGTCCTTCGACCAATAACAAGTATTTTAGCCTAGAGGCATGATGATAATACTAAACAAAATAAAATAAGTGATGCTAAACACTTAATCAGTACTAGTTATTACTAAACACGTGACAAAATGCTTAACTAGTTTGATTAAACACTTGGTTAGAAAATTGGGTAAGTTGACTAAACACTTGAATCTGATACCAATTGGGGATAGAACCGAATGCAATTTTTATTTTTGAAATAAATTGCAAAAACTGATTAATTAATACTAGAAGTTGAGTAATTAACTATAAAGGTTGATTAATAATTGATTAAATGAATGAGCATGAACAAAATATGAATGGGCATAGTAACGAATGTCAAAGGTGCAAAGCTTGAAGAGTTAATTTATCATGAATGCTTGAAAATTAATGAATGGTCCTAATATGAATAATGATGGAAAGAGATGGAAGCAAGAATGATAGCACGTGAAAATATGAATGAAATTTGCAAGGCAAAGTTGAATGAAGAACTTACTATATTGATTGAATATGACGAATTACAACGTGGGAACAGAGAGGATAAGGAAGAGGGAAGTGAGGATAGGGATAACGTACAAGAACGAGGCAGGTAAGTTCTGCCTTTTGCTTTCAACATTAGAGCCTTTATATAGGCCCAAAAAGAAAAATAAACAGTACAAGATATTTATTAAGAAGATAAGTTTTCTGACATTTTGAATAGTAAGAAGATAAGAAGATAAGATTGTTGAATTAATTGAAGTAGTGAACTGATCTTGAATAGTTGTACATGGATAGCTTTGAGCGGTTCACGTCTGACAGGTTTGTTAAAACTTGACATCTGTGCCTTAATTCTTATTGTTGTATGCTTGCTTGGATATTTTTGAATGGTTGATGTCTATTAACAACTGTGTCTTGATTATTATTGCGTGCCTTGCGTGTTGAATTCCACATATCCACATGTTGAATTCCAAGGGGTTTGATTGGACACATGCAATTTAACACGCAAGCATGCAGCAATAAAATCAAGATGTAGCTGTCAAGTTTTAATAAGCCTGTCAAACATTAACCATTCAAAATTATCCCCGTACAACTGTTCAAGATAAGATCAACATTCAAGATGACTCAACAATCTTATCCATTTACTGTTCAGATGTTTGAAAGCTTATCGTCTTACTGTAGCATTAATTATTATGTACTATATATTTTAAATTTTGCGCCTATATAAAGGTTTCAAAGTTGTAAGTGCAGAACTCAGAACTCATCTACTTGTTTCCTTTGTACATATCCCACTCCCCAACTTCTCTCTTAGCCTTATCTTTTGCATCACTGTACTCAATCCTTAGAATTCAATCATGTCATCAGTAAGTTTATTCAACAACCTTCACTATTCTCAATTCATGTTTTATGCCTGAGTCCTTTTGTCCTTGAGTATCCATTATTATTCATTTAAAATCTTAGACCATTCATAATTAATTTCCAAAGCTTTGTAGGATTCATAACTCTATTCATATTAATTACTCTATTTATGCTTATCCAATTGTTAATCAAGCTTTAGTCTTTGTTAATCAAATTACTATTAATTAATCTCATTTTACAATTTATTTCAAAACTAAAAATTGCACTCCGTCATATTCTCAATTAGTATCAAAGCCAAGTGTTCAGTTAAGTGACCCAAGTGTCTAACCAAGTGTTCAGTCAAGTGCATACCCAAGTGTCTAGTAAAGTACGTAGGTCCAGGTGTTAAGTAAGTGCTACCCAAGTGTTCAGTCAAGTCAACTAAAGTTAACCAAGTGTTAGTTAAATTAGTCAATTGTCTAATTATGTATCTAATGTCCCTTCATTTATTTGTGTTTAGTCTTATCATCATGGATCTAGGCTAAAATCCTTGTGATTAGTCCTTCAACTAATCAATTAGCATAAAGAAGGTTAGTTAACCGTTAATGACATATAAGTATCCTTATTAAAGATGGAGATAAGTCGGACATTTGGCTTGAAAGTTGTGTTGGTCAGCAGTGTTGCTCGGCCGTCTGTGAGTCCTTAGGGCACCTCTAGTAAGTCCGTTGGTTAGCCTACATTGGTGGTCCCGGTGTTAAAGGGGTTGGAGCGACAGTGGTCCCGGTATGGTCGCACAGTGCATGGCTGGGTGCCTAGCAGTTTTCTGTTTGAGATAAATGCATATTTGTGTGTTATTATGTGTTGATTAATTTCTTTAGTCTAATTGGTTATCCTAAGACTAAACATCTTAAGACTTTTGTCTAGATCATCAGCATCATCATAACATCCTCATCTTTAGCATCTCATCATCATGACAATAGCATGACATCATTATCATATAATTTGCGTTCACATTCATGCACAATTCCTATTGAAAGTTTGCATTCAAATGAAAAATGTTTTAAACAAAATGCTTTTCCTAGCTCAACCTCTTTTACTAATCAAACTTTTTAAGTTAACAGAGTTTATCTTTAAAAAAAATTCTATCAAAATTATAATCGGTCTTATCAAGACTGGTTCTTTTCATATTTTTCTAAAGATATGCAACAGTTATTCAAAACTATTTATTAACTCAATTAGCTAAAATCAAAGAAAATATACCTTTTTTTGATTGGCTAAATGACTTCCTTTCTAACCATTAAATTTATGTTCCCAATTACAATAAATACATGCGTGCCAGTAAACGAAAATTATGACACAATTTTCTTCCAAAGGGAGCAACTCTTTCCATTTAATCCTTGTCTTCTTCTCCAAAGCAAGAAGTTCAAAATAGTTTCGAAAATACTCCTTCAAAAGAAGTACTCTACACAAACACACTGTTGTGCATTATTTAACTTGAAACCTCAGGTTCTAAATCTAGCTTATTCGATAATTCAAATTCTACTCAACCCACTAAAGATAATTTCAATAAAACCCAGTTAGGAGAAAATTCTAATAGTTACTCGTTAGAATCTTCCAAAGTCAAGGAAATTCCTCAAATCAATTCCCTTCCTTTATTCAATCCACTCAGTGTACCCATTAAAGAAATTCTTTCAGTTCCTCCAGAAAATTTAGGAGACAACCATGAAAAAGAAAATGAATTATTTCCAAAATTTTTCCATCTTTCTGATAACCCTGTGAGGCCCACCTCACCAAAACAAATTATTTGTATTTATGAATCATCCAATAACAATGAACCTAAGAATCCAGATCCAAAATCCAATTCTTCAGATGAATCAAATCTTACACGAAGTATTAAAAATAATTCCAAAAATTTTCCAAAAGTAAAAACTCCATTCATTCTAAAAGAACTTTAAAAACAGTTGTTCTAGAACTCAAAAAGTTAAATTCAAAATGGAAAACAACTGGCAAAATGATGCATATTAAATATGGCAAAGCAGGGCATACGGCCAATAAAAAGAAAACATTAGAAATAAAGAATTCTAAAATTCAAAAGAAAATATCCAAAGTTCCCCTTGTTCAATTAAAACACTTACCAATAGTACTCCTTGAAAGTGATGCGTACTAGAACTGCATCAAGAAAATATTAATTCCATTAATTCCAAACCAATATTATGAAGATACCAAAAAGTCTATAAAGAAAAAAGATATTCTTGGCATCCCTTTTATTACTCAAATCTATCTTTTAACGTAAATAAGAATGATAGTCAAACCAGCAATATCAAGCTTAAAGATAAAAAACTTCAAGAAATAATGCTTTTTCTTTTAATCTATGACGATTCTAAGGAAACCCCTTATAAAAATCAAACATTTGATTCCAGTCGCTCCAAATCCTCACATGAAAATGTTACTCTTTGTTCTAACAATTGTAACGTTACTACAGAAGATCAATCTCAAAAAGAACTCCTCTTCAATATCATCGAGAGGATCGAAAAATCAGAAATCAAAACTCAATATCTCCAACAGCTTCAAGATTTATTATTCAAAGATAAAGTTATTAAATCAAGAGTACGACCTTTTAGCCTAAAATAAATACTCAAAACCTTTGAAGGACAAGGATTAAATCAACTCAAAGCTGAAGTTAAAGAATTAAGAAGTCAGATTAAAACACATAATCTCCATGAGGAGTCAAACTTAATCCTGATTTCTCAACCTCAAGAGCTTGGAAGTCTAGTTTCTTCTCTTGAATCTTCAAAACTTCCTAATCAATTTTCTCCATCTTCTCCTAAATTAGGTCCAGAAAATAAAAATCGTAAAGCATATCTTTTTAACATTAATAGGATAGATTTTTAAAAATGGTATGTTCCTATTACCACTATAGTCAAAGATTTTAAACTTCATTTTATCACTCTGCTAGATAGCGGCGTTGATATGAATTGTATTCAAGAAGGTTTAATTCCTTCAAAACATTTTGAAAAAACAAAAGAGAAAATGACTATTGTGATCATATCAAAGTTTCAAATTTATTATAAGCCTTTAAATGCTTGTATTTATTGCTTTAGAAATGTCCTTATCCTTATCAAAAATCTCAAACGACAAATTATTCTTGGAATTCCTTTTCTTACCCAAATATATACTTTACTATCAAATTCAAAAGGATTTATTCAAATATTCTTCAAAAAGAACTCAGATTCAAACTTTCTTCTCTATGCAAAACAAGAATATTGCAATTCTTCAAGAAGCTTCAATTCCCAAAATTATTTCTGCTAAAGAAAAACAAATAGCTTTTCTTCAAATCGAAATTATTTCAGCCAGTATTGAAGAACAACTTGTTATACAAACGATTCAACAAAAGATTCAAAAAATCATGAATTTAGTTGAAGATTATATTTATTCCGATATCCCAAATGCCTTTTGGGATAGGAAGCAACGTATGGTGGAATTACCATACGAAAAGGATTTTAATAAAAGAAATATTCCAATAAAAACACGCCTTATGCAAAAGAATAAAGAGCTTGTAAAATTTTGCAAAAAGAAAATTCAATCCTTATTAGACAAGAGGCCCATTAGATTCTCCAAATCTCCTTGGAGTTATGTAGCCTTCCATGTCTACAATCAAGCAAAAAAGGAACATAGTGTTCCTAGATTAGTCATAAATTACAAACCACTCAATAATATTCTTCAATGGATAAAATATCCAATTCCCAATCAAAAAGATTTATTAAGAAGATTATATAAAATATTTTCAAAATTCAAAATAAAATATGGCTTCTGGCAAATTCAAATTGCTAAGAAAGACAGACACATAATTGCATTCACAACTCCATTTGGACACTACGAATAGCATGTGATGCCATTTGAACTCAAAAACACTCCTTCCGAATTTCAATATATACTTAATGATTATTCTGAATTTTCAATAGCTTACATCGATGATGTTCCTATTTATTCAAAAAATTTGGACCAATATTTCAAGCATCTGAAAACATTTTTCAATATCATCAAAAGAAATGGTTTAGCCATTTGTGCTCCAAAAATAACATTATATCAAGCAAAAATTCAATTTTTAGGTCATAACATATTTAATGGTTCTATTAAACCCATTCAATGATCCATTACCTAAATTTATAGATGAATTCAAAGATGAAAATCAACCTCAAAAAGTTTTGGTTATCTTAATTGCATTTGTAGATTTTTCTTAAAATTTCCATCCCATTATTTCTAAAATTCAAGAAAATTCATCCTCATGGTCTCATAGGCATACTTAAACAGTCTTGCATATCAAGTGTAAGGTCAATTCATTCCCATGTCTTAGCACACCAAATCCATATGCATTCATTATAATTCAAATAGATGCGTTAGATAGTAGTTTGGGCAAGTAGTTTCTTAACCCAATTCCTAAATAGTTAGCAAGATTCCATAGTAGAGTCTGGACTAAATCTCAAGTTCATTATTCCATAATTTTTCAAAATGATTTCAAAGAATTCTTAGCAAAAATTGATTGCAAAAGTGTTTTACAAAAGGATGTTCAAAATCTTATTTTTAAACAAGTTTTTTCTTGCCTGCAAACAATACTTTTCGTCTTCAATTTCAAATTCATGAACAAAACAATTCCCTTCCTAACTTCCTCTCTAGAAAATTCCTTCAAGCAGAGTAATTTTGTTTCAACTCCTCTATACCAAATATTATCCACCTCCAAATTAGCCCACATTCGAAACCTAAAAACCCTCAAAGACATTAAAGAACCCCTCCTATTTTATCTCAAAGATCATACTAATAAGTTCCATTTTACTACAGTTAAAAGACTTCGATACAATGAATATGACATCTTTATCTGCTATGATCGATGGCTTTCAAGATCATCAATTCCCTTTTATTCATATTTAAGTATACTCAAATTCCACAAATCCCTTATACAAAATTCTATGATCATATGGTACTCGTTGTGGTACCCACTTTTTACATTCAAATAATCCGTTTTCGTCAGTAATTTATCACAAATTATTGTTAATCCCTTGAGCAATATGTCACTCAATTCATTCAATGGGTCATTCCTTATGCGCACATCTGTCCAGCCAGTGAGCATCAGTCTGTCTACTTCAAGAAACACCTCAATATAATTTCACTAAGCACCACACTCAATTGTCACCTATTTGCATTCAAGATCATTAGTGCAGCATATTACAAGAACATTCAAGACTCTATGGTCACCAGGGGACCGTTTCCAGCAATGCCCCTTATAATTTCAACACGTCAGCATGCCATTCCACAAAATGAAGCACCAGTTGTCAAGCCTCTGCCATTCCAAAAATCAAGCAATAGCTGTCAAGCCTCTACAACCAATAGGGGACACTATGCAGAAAAACCCCTTGAAATTCGACACGCAAGTACGCAGCAATAAAATCAAGACGTAGCTATCAAGTTTTAACAAGCCTGTTAGACGTCAACCATTCAAAATTATCCGTGTACAACTATTCAAGATAAGATCAACATTCAAGATGACTCAACAATCTTATCCATTTACTGGTCAAATGTCAGAATGCTGATTGTCTTACTGTAACATTAATTATTATGTACTGCATATTTTACTTTTTGAGCCTATACAAAGGCTTCAAAGTTGTAAGCGTAGAACTCAGAACTCATCTACCTGTTTCCTTTGTACGTATGCCACTCCTCACCTTCTCTCTTAGCCTTATCTTTTGCATCACTGTACTCAATCCTCAGAATTCAATAATGTCATCAATAAGTTCATTCAACAACCTTTACTATTCTCAATCCATGTTTTATGCGTGAGTCCCTTTGTCCTTGAGTATCCATCATTATTCATTTATAATCTTGGCCCATTCATAATTAATTTCCAAAGCTTAGTAGGATTCATAACACTATTCATATTCGTTACACTGTTTATGCTTATCCAATTGTTAATCAAGCTTTGTTCTTTGACAATCAAATTTTACTATTAATTAATCTCATTTTGCAATTTATTTCAAAATTAAAATTTACACTCGGTAATTGCGTCTTAAATGTCATACAGATCCTGAGCACATGGACTGTCATTGGATTAGAGTAGGACTCAATTGATGAAATGCTATCATCATCACTTTGATACTCTAACCATTTCATAAATTTCTTGAATGTAACCTTCTTCTTGGAACCTTTTGATGAGCTTGATAAGGGATGTTTGTCATCTTTTTTGACCAGTGTTGAGGGATTGTCCATGACTTGCTTTTTCTGATGCTGTAAATATGGTTGAACTTAATCAAGGTTACATTGCTGATCGAAATTAAATTTTTTCCAGAATTTGAATTTGAATTCTCGAACAATAGAGACATAAGGATCATCATTATGAAGCTTCTGATATTTGAAATTCCAACAAAGAATCCAAGAAACTTCAAATTCAATTAAAAATATAATTTCATTTAATACTTTGAATAATTTGGATTTCTTTGTAAGAAGTTGAAATCCTGGAACCGCTTGTGAACGGAATGAATCTAAGTTGAACTTGAAATATGTCCACTTGTCAAAGAACTAGCTTTGAATATATTGATTAGAGGCTCCTTTGTCGAAGGAGATGAACCAGGAATGGTCAAAGCTTCTATAATAGAATGTTCTAAACCATGCCATTCTGTAGTCTAGGAAACTAAAATGTTGAGGTTGGAAATGGACTGAGAATTTTTTGTACTCAAAAGGGGACGAACCCCATTCTTTGGATGAGAAGACCTTGAGAATTTGAAATTTGGAGTAAAGAACTTTTCCTTTGTCATCTTTGATGTGCTCGATTCGAGCTGATTTGGTGTTAAGAAGTATGAGTTTATAAAATCTGCGATTTTTGAGCGTATCAGCTTCAAGAAACATACTTTCTTAGGTGAAAAACAGAGTTGAGGTTTGAACTTTTTAGAGTTTGAATAGGTTATGGTTCATGGAAATGAGTAAAGGTTACAAATTCAAATTTTGATTTTGAAAAGTAGGAAGATGGAGATGTGGGTTTTGATAAGATTTGTAGTTGAGAAGTTTGAGGCTTTTGAGATATTTGATGCGTGGATTTTAAAACTTGACTATATGTTAGAGGTGGCAATTTGGTCAGGCTTTCATGTTGTTTTTGAATCTTAATCTCAGGATGAGTTGGATGAGTCTGTGTTTGAATTTGGCTTTTGGCTTTGATAGCAAAGTCTTGAATTGTGGGAACATAAGATTGAGCTTGCTTACCTTTGTCTGAGTTTGGTTCCATCGGAAACAGAGATAGTGAAGTAAGTTGTTTCAAAGAAATATGCTAGTGAGGGAATGAGTTGAGAAAACTTCCTTTTAAGTAGTAGTTGAATTGATGTTCTAAGATGCAGGCTATAACTTAATTGAATAGGACACTATTCTTTTGATGCATGTGCTATGAATGAATGCAGACCCTGACTCTTAAAAGTTAATTTCTAGTTGAGTATGTTTGTGAGTATGTAGACGAAGTATAAAAGAATATGGTAGGGATGAGGAGTAATCATTTGGAACTAGAAAAGGATGAAATTGAATAATTCATGAAATGCATCTGATGTCTATATTATTTCATATTGGGCTAATGTCCTTTTGGTTATTTTAAGATTTTGATTTCAATAATTTTCTAATTGAATTAACATTTGGGCACTGTCTAATAAGGCACAAATTTCTTGAGTTCCTTCTTGAAAAGAATGAGTCTGCATTATTTCCAAAAGAGTTATTAATTCTTGGCTGTGGGACTTCGTAGCTTCCCAAACTGGGCCAGGAAGTCGTTCAGCAATGTCTTTTAATAATTTGAATATGACATCTTTGTCTTTTTGTATTAAATTGAGTCTTCTTATTGTTTGAATCTTTTCTTGCTTTAAGATGTATTTTTCGTTAACTCTGATCATATTAGTATTATTAGAAGGAATTGAATCTTTTAGATCAACAAACTTGAAAGAAATACTATTTCTCATAATAGAAGTATGAATACCATTTTGATCAACCTTGAAAGGATAGATTTGAGTAATAAAAGGAGTGCCAAGAATAACATTTTGTCTTATATTTTTCACTAGATGAATGATTGTTCAAAATAATAGTTTTGATGACAAATATAAATATTGGATTATTTGTATTGAATTCATAATGGATTTTCATTAGCATTAAGGAGTTGTTCAGATATTTTCTCATAATAATGGGATGGAATTAACTCCTCTTTAATGTAGTTTTGATCTGCACCACTGTCAAGGAGAGCTACTGTTTTTGGCACAAAATTATCTTGAATTTTTAGAGTAATATAAATATACCATTTTTTGAAATTAACTTGATTGATGGTAGATAAAAATTTAAAATCCAATTTTCTTTGATTTAAACTTTGAGGAATTGAATATTTTCTTTCTAATTTTAGGATTGTGTATTTCTAATTTTTTTCTTTGTATTGACCATATGTCCCGTTTTTCCATATTTAAGGCATGGCATTTTTTCCGGTTATATTTTGTTTCGAATATGACTTTTTGGGATTTAAATCAGATGTTTTTAAATTTCTTTTGATGATAAACAGAGTCTTTAATTTTGGAAATTTCTTGGAATTAGTTTTGATAATTTGGGTAAGATTTGATTTGTCGGAAGAATTTGACTTTGAATCATAAATTTTTGGAAGATTTGTAACGGATGGTTTATGAATACAAAATGTTTGTTTTGGTAACCTGGGATTTTCTAGCTTTTCAAGAGCATGGAAAATTTTCTGGAATGATTTAATTTCCTTTTTGTCATTGCTTTCTAATTTTGCTGGGGGAATAGAAGAAATTTCTTTAATATGTATGCTAAAAGGATTAAATAAAGGTAGAGAATTGTTTTTAGGAGCTTTCTTTATTTTGGAAAGGTCTACGGAATGATTGCGAGAATTTTCTCCTAATTGGGTGGTTATTGAATCTAGTTGGGTAGCCATAGTATGTAATATTTGGTTAGAATAATTCTTTTGTTTGATAATCTTGCGTGTTTCATCAAAATTTTTTTGAGTTTCTTGGTTTTCTCTATCTCCCTTGCGGGGTTTTTTGAATGTAGTGGCAGTAATAGAGCCGTCTTTGGATACAGGAATAGGTATGGCATTTAGTAGAGAATGGACAGAGACTGTTGATTGCTTTGTAACAAGATCGTGCTACAATTTGGCTTGGAATTCTATGGCACAAATTGAAGGATGATAGTCTGAAATAATATTCCGATATTTTTGCAAGTATGTATTTAGCCAGTCAAAGAAGGGTATATTTCCTTTGATTTTGGCTAGATAATTGAAATAAATAATCTTGAGTAATTGTTGCATATCCTTAGAACAATGGGAAAAGAACCATTTTCTATAGGATTGGTTGTAATCTTGGCAGAATTCTTTATTGAGATAGCATTTATCATCGTGAAAAGCAATTTTTATAATTTCATTTAATTCAGAAGGACCTCTCATTTGAGAAAAGGTAGGTGACGTAGAGCGTTCACCTAGTTGAGTATCATTATATATGACTTTAGGTAAATGAGTTCGATCGATTATTCCACTAGTATGAGAGTTTTGATTAGTGGATGACACAGATGAGGTTGAGGATCTAGTTGACTGGAAATCTAGAATAATAGTAGGACGAGAAGGCTCTTAATATGAACTAAGTCGAAGTAAAGGCCTTCCGTCAAAGGTTTCTGAAATAAAAGAAATTTCTCTGATTGTAATATTCCTAGGGGGTCTTCGTTCTGGAATAATGAGTTCTTTAGGTATAGTAGTTTCATCTCACTTTAGCATTTTAGGGGCATAAGTGTCTGACTCATCAACACAGACTTGAATAAAAACGGTTTCTTCCTTTTTACGAGGAATAATGCTTAGTTTTGGATTTAATTGAGAAGAAAGTCATCTAAAATAGACTCAATAGGTAGCCGCAAGATTTTTGGAAAGCTCTTTGAATTTATCAACCATTAATACATGGACTAGAGTTTGAAGGATCAAAGGATCAG
>NCQT01093156.1:3314-14458 GCA_002740465.1 Stenocereus thurberi | reverse complement strand
TAGCCATTACTTGTAATTCTCTATGCCCATCAACACATCACATGGTCAAAACACAAAACACACAAACAGCTATGACGCAAATTAACCATTGCATTATTACACTTATGAGGGAGAGTTCACTTATAATCTTATAAATGAACTACCTTTCACACAAATGTCACAAACCTCCATGTTCTATAACAAAATGAGAAGGAATTTTGATTCTGACATGCATTCCGAACACAATCAAGATGTATAACTGGTTTTGAGACGTGAAAATTATTTCTATTTCTGAAATGATATACTCGTTACTGAAGTGTTGGGCTGCTAGAACGGGTACTGTGAACAGTCCAAATAACAAACACAGTAATGACCTTAATGCAGTAGTTCCATTCATCTGTTACTGATGCATAATGCTTTTATTCTAGCATTCCCCCCCTAGTCAATGCCTTGCCACCGCCTGTACTCATTAGGGGTTCACTCCGGGCCTCGTCTATTCATTGTTCTGTGCCTCATTCATGACTCTCATTTGAGAACCACTCATCTTAGATCCATAAACCAATAACAAATCTGAACATATGGGAACAAAAAATCTCACCAGAAAAACAAAAAGCCTAGAATCGCTCTAAAACCCCAAATTTGTCGACCCAGAAGAGCAAAATTCACAACCATTATCCACCACAACTAGCTAAACAAAATCGACATATACAGCCACATACCTGTACCGTCATGGACTCCAGGCAGCAAGCTTGTTCGGCCTCCACGCAAGCAGGCTGCGTCGCGACATCTAGGCAGGCAGGAAGGTGGCGCCCCAGAGGCTCGCAGCGACGGGAAGGGGATTTCTGTCAGTACCGTCAAGCTTTGCCCAGCGCGAGGATGGCAGGTTATTGTTTATGTTGAAGAACAGAGGGGTGGGGTAGCGTTGGGTAAAATAAGGGGGAACCTGGGTTTGCTTGCAAAAAATAAAAGACTGGTAGTGATTCTTTCTGAATTCTACAGACAGTGCAATATTGTGAGATATGATTCTCTTTTTTTTTTTTCCAAATTACCATTATACTATTTGATTTTTACATGCTCTTAAAATTAAATCATGTTTTTATATTTTACATTAGATTTATTTATATATCAGCAACAATAAATATATATATTTTATATCTGAATTTTTTTAATTTTCTATTTTTATATTTTACATTATTTTTATATTTTAAAAGTAACAATAAATGTATATATTTTTATATTTCATATATTTTTTTCAAATTATCATTATAATATTTTTATATTTTACATATGAATTTTCTGAATGGATATATAAAAAAATGTGATAAATAAATTTTCTTACACAAATCGTTAAAAATAATTGAGAAGTTGTTAACGTAGTAAACATTTATAAAAATAGTTACAAAATTATTAAATTAGCATGCAATAAGAAAAATTTACTCAATTTTAGTTACTTTAAAAACTACAAGACAAATTGCCACACAAAAAATTTACTCTCATTATTTTAACCAACTTATACATATCATATAAAAAATATACTAACTTTATCCCACGTCAACATATTTCAACCCACTTCAATAAAAAAATATTAATTTCAACCTACTTTAACCAACTTCACATTTTTACTAGCCTTAATTTTCCAACAAAAAAAATAAACCATTGATAATGCACATGTATGCAACTTCAACATAAACTTAAGACTACTTCATAAGATGGTCCTCAAGATAAAACTACCGCTTTTTTTTTTTAAATATCTTAAAACCGCTATTTATCTGGTCCCCATGCCCTCCGGGGGGGGGGGGGGGGGGGAACCCTTCGATATAGACAGCAAAACGGATGATATAAGGTCGTGTTGACATGTGTGTACAAATCTCACTAGCTTCGTTCAAGCAAAGTTTGAGCATCAGGACAGTCATCGCCTGGGCGAGGGATCTAGGGACCTAATTAATGAGGATGAAGTGGAGACAGACCGTCCGTCGAGCTATAGTCTTAACAGTTGTCTGGGGCGGAATCGCGCAGTATCTCTACCAAACTAAAAAGCTGATGTGGTAAGAGCATGTCTTCTTCTCATCCGACATCTCAAAATACCTCCATCTCCACCCAACTACATGTCATTTTTACCGACTCTTCACAATAAATTAGTAATTTGATTGATACATTGTAACCACACTATAGTGTAACTACACCAAAAATAGATGGAAACCCAAACAAACACTAACAGTAACACATCATCTGCTTCCATGAATGGGATCAGAAATTGCGGTAAATTGAATGAAAATCAATTATATGCTGCGATCAATTTACAATGGGTGCGGATTATTACATGAATGTGCAACACTTTGATTGGTTATTTCATAGAACTTTAAAGATGTACAAACTTAAGCTATGTACGGAATGCATTATATGGGTCAGACCAAAGTTGATTAGCAGATGAATTATTTACAAGAACTGCCATTGCCAAAATACCTTCTCAACAATGCCTCCACCACTCCTAACAGCAACGTGAAGCGTTTCAGAAGCTGGAGGAACACCCCAAAGCAGAGGCACGGCGACTGTCATACTCAGCTTTTCGTGCAGTCCACCGGTGGTGGCTTTCTCAGCAGCAACAACCTAGACATCCGCAATCCTCAAGACAATGTAAGTATCGAATCTAATAGCGTACATTCACAAAATCAGGTAAAAGTTGCACAAGAATCAGAGCCCCTCCTGAGGAAGGGCAGAAAATCATCAAGGAACTGAAAGAGCAGCAGATGATTCAAGCCAGAACAGTCTGAAAAGAAACTTTATTCAAGGTACAACCAGCTGCCAGAAAGCAGACCACCCATTCTCAAGCCCCTCAGGGCAGGTTGGTTAAGGTAAGCACAGCCTTTCCCCTACAGGAACCTCCCCATTCCATTTCTCTCTTTTTAATCGGAATGCAGGGTAAGATGGAAATGATTAGGAATCCAGGTTGTTCACATCACACAACCCTAATCGGCAGACTAAAATTCCCTTCTAGGTAGAAAATGAGCGTCCAACCACTTGTACTTTGACCTCAGTTGGAACGTGGCCTAAAGACCATCAACAACTATCAAGAAAGTGGGCTTTTCGACACCTTTATCGTATAAGCTTTATCAGGCTTGAACTTTGATCGTATCACTCCACTGACGAATGCATTTTTAGATACTATGCAAATTTAGCTAGTGTCTAGATAGCAGGGTACACGGAGCGGTGAAGACAAGGTGGCCTATCAATTTCAAGAGCAGTAGAAAGGGTAGAGAAACCTTGAGTATAATGAGAGAAAAAGAGCTGCAGCACATGAGAACAGGGGTAAGTGGTTCAGAAAGTCCACCCAATGGAACCAAACCCAGACCTATTACTGGCAAGAAACAATTACGGATTATCACCCAACTCAACCTGCATTAAACAGTATAGCCGCAATTTGTATGTATGTCAATCAACAACTATGCTACTAACCGCCCACAGTGGTGATTGCTACACAGGCACACACGTATCTATTTCATTTATAACCCATCACCAAAAATCCCATACACAATTTTGAATGACTCCATAGGGAAATAATGATGATTGCGACGTCCATGAGTTGAAATAAAATGCTCATGGTGGATTTTGACATAGCTAATGTCTGAAATGACACTTCATATGATCTACATTCGATCTTACATCAAAAGGTGAAACTAAAAAATATAGTGATCCTCCCAGGGAAAATGACCTGTCCCTACTGTTTAGGAAATCCTACCAATATTCTGTAGGACACCCATAAAACAGCAAAAAGGCAAACAGGGGAAGTCCTCCATTCCTCACTTTTAGACACCTTGTATCCACTTTTTGAACAAGTAAAAAGGCCAATTCCAGGCCATTTTTCTGGCTTGGATTGGAGTGGATTAAAGTAAAATTCATCCCAAAACTATCATTGTTTACTTTCTGTAGAACAGCGGAAGTCAAGGGTATTTAGTGTAGGGTCAAATGGAACCAGCCTCTTTACAATTTGGGATAAGCCTACTCCCGTGCTTACAAGGGACTCACCGGATATAAATTTGGATTTGGACTTTCAGAAAAATTTGTGAGTGAATAACCAATTCAGAAACAGTTACTGAGACCATGTTGCCTGATCTACCTCAAGACTATCTCACAGCGGAAAGCAAATGAATATTCAACTGCCCATCAAATTCAAACTCCATTTCTTGTAGGCTCAGCCTGAAACACATGGTCTGAGGTTGAGTTTGACTATCTCCAACCAAAATCTCTAAGCTCACTGTGCAAACAAAAGCATGGCAAAGAAAAGGTAAAAGAGTACAGAAAGACTGCTTACTGCCCAACATATTTCTTAGTACTTAAGATCTAGCATGCTTAAAGATGCAGGACAGCATGCAGCCTTGCTTCAGTTTATTCCGCAAATCACCAAACCTACATTCACATTCTCTGCCTTTAATGCATAAAGTCTCAAGCAAACTGCCTAACTCACAATCTGAACAAGGACACATCCAAATCCAATACATCAAACATGGGGTCTGATGTAGCAACATTACCCCTAAATTGCAAAATTAAAGAGAGACTAGTTCAGATTGACCCTAGATTTGAAAACTGTAGACTACCCACTACTCCACAGAAACGGAGCAAAGAAAGTTTAGAGAGGCATTTTGCTTTATTCTGTATAATCCAAGCTGGAAAAAAATAATCCAAACTTGTTTTTCTAACTACACAGATTTTGGACATAATCTCAACAAGGACATGTTTGCAAATGCCCAATTACCCAAAGCCAAGTTGCCCNNNTTTTTTTTTTAATAGACTTGAAAATCTTGTCCCTTCCCAGAAAATGATATTTCTTCTCTCTCCTACCATAGTTCAAAGGGCATAAACCAAAAGTTTTAGTATTCTCACGCTTCTTTGCAGTCCTAGTAGGAAACCCAAGCAGCACAACACAAAATGCCAGTCGAATCCACAAACCCCAACCCCCTCCCCAGATAAGAAAATCAAAAAAGAAATAAACAAAGAGCGCACAAATAGAGGCTGAGACACACAGAAGAGGAGGGGCAAGGCAAGAAGAGAAGCATAGGTGCTTCTCTACCATGCAACCTATTCAATACTTTCAAGGACAATTATTCTCACCTAAAAAGAGCCCTATGTCACGGGTTGGTAATTTCACTCAAACTCAAACCCGTACAGCGCTAGCGAACTTACTTGAAACCCTTCTTAGTTTGCTAATAAGCCTCGATGGTAGCTTAACTTAGACTTGAGAAGCTAAGTAAGCGCATACACGCTCAACAGAGCTCAAAGAGAGAAATAAGAGAGAGAGAATTTGGGACTGGGAGAATGCTTTGCATTACACTTGAAATGTTTCGTGTATAAATGAGCTCGCTTGGGGGTATATATACACATTCACCTCCTCAATGAACGGTAGAGATCTATTTGATCCTACGGCTAAGATCGTACATCCAGAACGTTCTTACAAATGTCTAAGATTCTACGCGTGGAATTGGGTAGAACCCTCTAAAACATACTCTAGAAAAATCTAGAGAAATCCATCACATTCTAGAGTATTTTAGAGTGGTTCTTGACATCTTCCCCCACCTAATTCGGCAACGTCCTCGTTGTCTTCTTGTTCTCAAACGCTTGTATTTGCTCCTTAAATTGCCACAAGTGTTGGATGAGCTCCCAGTTAGCCTCATTTTCTGGTAGTCCCTTCCAGTTAACGAGGAGTTCATGTATCGGTGGTTGGCTAGAGTGCCGCACCACTCGATCGGCAAGTACTTCTTCCACTTCCTTATCATGTTGACTTTCACGCCCATCGGTGCCCCTAGTGAGATGCCTCGACTCGGATCCAGTTGATCTCTATGATAAGGCTAGAGTAGCCTTACATGGAAGCGGGATGATGCTTGATCTTGGGAGGCAACTCCACCTTGTAAGCTTGCGCCCCCACACTTTCAAGGATGGGGAAAAGCCCCTCGTATCGCCAAATGAGACCTCGGTACCAACCGCTTAACCTTACATGGTTGTACAACTTGACAAACACGAGGTCTCCCACTTAAAACTCTCTCGAGCGCCTCTTCTTATCGGCCCACTTCTTCTTCTTCTTGGAGGCTTTCCCCAAGTAAGTACAAACTACACCTACTTGATCATTCAAATCCTTGGCGAACTTGTACATAGGTGGACTTGGACCCTTATAACCTGTGGTAAGAGGACTTGGTGTCAAAGGTTGCTGACCCGTGACGATCTCCAACTGACTCCGGCCCGTAGACTTGCTCCTTTGCAAGTTATATTAGAATTGGACAACATCAAACAACTTGGCCCAATCTCATTGGTTGGCACTCAAGTAGTGCCTTAAGTACAGCTCCAAAAGAGCATTGACCTTTTCAATTTGTCCATGGCTATGTGGATATAAGATAGTGGAGAAGTTGAGCTCGGAATCCATAAGCTTGAACAACTTCGTCCAAAAGTGCCCTGTGAAGCGGTGTCTCAGTCACTCACGATGGAACGAGGCAAGCCCCAATACTCCATGACATGCTTGAAGAATAAACTGTCAGCTTGCTCAGCGGAACATTCCTTGAGTGGGGGAATGATAGTGGCATTCTTAGAGTACCGGTCTACTACCACAAGGACCCAATTGCACCCCTCACTTATGGGTAAACCCATAATGAAGTCCATAGAAACACCCTCTCACGGCCTTTCAGAAATGGGGACAGGCTCTAATAATCCCACGGGTGCTCCTTGCTCAATCCTGTCTTGTTGGCACCCAAAACAAAAGTCTTCACACAGGCCTCTACGTCATCCTTCAAGTGAGGCCAGTAGTAGGAATCTCCTACAAGAGCTAGGGTGCAGTGCATAACCGGACAGCCCGCCTCCTTGGTGTCATGACTCTCCTTCATGACTTCCCACCGAAGGTTGTCGTATGAAGCAACATGGATGCGCTCGCACTCAGTGAGGATCAAGTCATCTTCTATCAAAAACCGCCTCGTCTTGCCCTCCTTCACAAGATTGATGATGATTTGGGCAACTAAGTCATGTTGGAGCCCCTTTTTAATGTAGTCACCAAGGTTGCTTCGAGGTCGACTAATGTCGGCGAGTTCTCCCTCGCGACTCAAAGCATCGGCCACCAAGTTGGCAGACCCAACTTATATTCCATGATAAATTTGAACTTGGCTAGAAAGTCTTGCCACAGAGCTTGCTTGGGAGTAAGCTTCTTCTGAATCTATAATTAACTTGTAGCCACATTATCGGTCTTGATCACAAACTTGCTCCCTAGCAAATAATGTCTCCAAGTACGAAGACAATGCACCACTGCGGTCATCTCCTTCTCTTGCATTGTGTACCGTCTCTCAATGTCATTAAGCTTCCAACTCTCAAAAGCAATGTGATGACCTTGCATCAAGACTCCACCAATAGCGACGTCAGAAGCATCGTGGGTAGCTCGAATGGCTTGTTGAAGTCGGGAAGTGCTAGGACCGGCTCCTTGGTAATGGCTTTCTTCAAAGCTTCAAAGGCGTGTTGGCACTCTTGGCCCTTATCCATCATCTTCTCTCTTCAACAAGTCAGTGAGAGAGGCAGCAATAGCGGAATAGTCCTTGAGAAACCGTTAGTAGTTCATCAAGCCAAGGCATGATCTCAACTTGGTGACTTTAATTGGTGGTCCCTATTCAAAGATAGCCTTGACTTTTGCCAAATCCATGTGATGTGACCCAAGAAAGGCACCTCTTTTTGTGCGAATGAACACTTCTTCTTCTTGACATAGAGATCATTGTCCTTCAAGGTTCGGAACACTTCCCGTAAGTGTCCCACATGCTCATCCATGGTCTTGCTGTAGATGACAATGTCATCAAGATAAACAACAACGAAATGATCGAGAAAAGGAGCAAGTACCTTGTTCATAAGAGTGCAAAATGTGGCCGGCGCATTAGTTAGGCCAAAGGGCATGACAAGGAACTCATATGATCCGTAGCGTGTCACACATGCTGTCTTTGACTCATCTCCATCGGTTATGCGAACTTGGTAATACCCACTCCTCAAGTCCAGTTTGGTAAAGTACATTGGATCTCCAAGTTGGTCGAAAAGATGATCGATGCGAGGAATAGGATGCCAATTCTTGACGGTTATCTTGTTAAGCCGCCGGTAGTCAACGCATAGTCGAAATGACCCATCATACTTCTTTTGGAATAACACTGGTGCACCATATGGTGACTTCAAGGGACGAATGCAACCGGCATCAAGTAGCTCCTTCAATTGCCTCCTTAGCTCTTCGAGCTCTGGAGGTGCCATGCAGTAAGGGGCAAATGCGAGTAGTTTAACCCTCGGCTCCAACTCAATGGCATGGTCCACTTCCCTTCTCGGAGGAAGCCTCTTGAGTAACTCGGCGGGCATGACATCTTTAAACTCTTCAAGCGCCTTTTGGACGGCCTTGGGTGCTTGCACCTCCTTGGACTCTTCCTCTATCTTGAGGGTGGCAAGGAAAGTATGCTCCTTCTTCTTGATCCCCTTGGAGAATTGAAGAGCGGAGGACATTTTGCCTTTTATTAATCTCCCTCTTCACGGGAACGACGCAAAGTTGCCCCAGGTCCATAATGCACATGGTGTTGGTATAAAGCATCAAGAATGCCTTCACTGTGTCAAGAAAGTCGATGCCCAAATAAAACTTCTTGTCATCCGAAGGAGCAACGCTTATATCTACCTTACCATTCCAATAGCCGATTTGGATTTGGGCACCATCAGCAACACCATCGATCGGGAGACTCGATGCATTGACTCCCTTCACAAATCGTCTCTCCTTATTATAGAAGAGGCTGATCTCATCACCAAGCTCCTTCGTTATGTAGAACGTATCCACTCCGATATGTAATAGCTTGCCACTAATAATGGTCTCCGAGTACATGAATTCACGAGATTGTCCCTCCACCTTTCCCTGGATCGCATTAAGTAGCTTCACGGAAGCTATCTTTCTTTCCTCCTCTTGCCTCTCCTAATCTTGCACAAGAGCGGCAAGTTTGCCCCGTTTTGGATATTCGAAGATTCAATGAGGTCTGTTGCATAAGGAGCATGAGTGCTCCCTCGATGTCTCATCCTCCTTTCCCTTCCCTTTGTCTCTTGGTGTGGATAGCTTATCGCGCCTAGAAAGTCTCGGTCTCCCCCACCTTCGCCGCTACTACTTGTCTTCTTATTTTGTCCCTTGAAGGACTCCTTGAACTCAATTAAGATCATGGCGGCGGCAATTGCGGAAACGAAGTCTTGCACACCACGCCTCTTAAACTCCCATCTTAGTCCATCCACATAGGCCACCGAGGAAGCAAAAGAGTGCATCTTGCTCCCCTATGCTCGGAATTTCCACGAGAATCCCTTGGAAATCTTTGATGCACCCCCGGACGTGACCGTCCTTGTGTTAGAGGCGTCTTAACTTGGCCCTTGCTTCATTCTCAGCATTTTCGGGATAAAATCACCTCTTAAGTTGCCTCTTGACCTCATCACGTGTTGATTGGATCGGTTGCTCTTTGGACGTCGTCACACCTTCGACGCCACCAAACAAGGACAATGTCTTTAAGCGAGAAGGCAGCGTTAACTCACCTTTTGAGCGTCATCCTCGATGCCCATTACCCCGAAGTATGCCTCAAGCCTCCATAGGAAGTTGACCTCCCTTACATTCCTAGCCCTATGGAAGGCGGGAGGTGTTGGGGCATTCCCCTTTGGAGCGGTGGATAAGACCCCCTATTGGCCACCACAGTCATACACACCTTGAGTTAGGCTTCAAGGGTCAAGCTTGGAGTTCGCCGACCTCACCCTTGCAAGCCTCGACCTCGGCTTTATAAGCTTGGAATTCGCCATCCTTGGTAACCTCGTATGCTTGAAGGGCTTGGAGTTCTTTCTTGAAGTCGGCCACCACGGAGGTCATAGCTGCTTGCATCTCGATACATTTGTTCAAGTCATCCACCTTACCCATTAGGGCTGACATGGTGGTGTTGATCTCCGCAAAGCGTTCCTCAACAAGGTCCATCACGTCCTTGTTCTTATCCTTGCCCTTCTTATCACCTTGTTGAGGGTTGGCATCGATCACGCTTGAAGTCATGATCTCCCAAAACAAGAACCTGACAATGATACCAACTGTCGTGGGTTGATAATTTCACTCACTCAAGCTCGTGCGGCGCTAGCAAACTTACTCGAAACCCTTTTTAGCTTGCTAATAAGCCTCGATGGTGGCTTAACTTAGACTTGAGAAGCTAAGTAATCATACACATGCTTAACAGAGCTTAAAGAGAGAGAGTTTGGGAGAATGCTTTGTATTACACTTGAAATGCTTAGTATACAAATGAGCTCCCCTTGGGGATATATACACATCCACCTCCTAAATCAATGGTGGAGATCTTTTTGGCCTTACGGCTAAAATCGTACATCTAGAACATACTTTAGAGAAATTTAGAGAAATCCAGAGCATTCTAGAGTATTCTAGAGGCATCTGTGACACCTAGGACAGAAGTTCCAGCCCACATACCTTAAAAGGGAAAAGAACCTAATTAAGAGATAAAAATTCATATTAGTACCAGGCACTACATTTTAACAAGTAAATCACCCCACATAAGCTTAGAAGCCTAAAAATCAAGTCAGCATATTCTGAACTAGTTAAAATCAGAAAGAAACAGCATTGTGCTTCCTGAACTTGCAAATGTCACTAAGATTCTGACATCACTCACCAGAAAACCATTAACTCCACTGTCTCCTCCCTCCTTTCAGATGAATCAAACAATCCCTAAACCTGTGACATTCATTGAAATGACAAAGAACCAGCCCACCACCACAAGTGATTAAAAGGAAGATAACGGTCTCTATTGTCCTAACACTATACATGCATCAAACCAATTAATAGGTCCCTTGTTCACACAACATACAGCCATGTAATGCATGAGTCTTGCAAACGTAACCTAAACTGCGTCTTTCTTCAATAATGGACTGGATAATCTCAATTAATATTTAAACTAGAGAAGAATTCCAGGACATGCAATGGATAAAGGATAAATCCACTACTTAAGCTAGAATCCACCCTCTACATCCTAAAAGTCACTACCACTATATTTTATATTAAAAAATTAACTCATTAACTTAAACTTATTTCCATTGCAGTTACTAAGACTTCTAGAAAGCAAAGCTACAGAAAGCATACCTGGTTTCATTCATAAAGTAGAGTCATAAAC
>NCQT01093122.1:0-18535 GCA_002740465.1 Stenocereus thurberi | reverse complement strand
ACTTCCACGAAGGAGGTGAAGGTCCAAATCCCTTAGAGGCATGGGAGAAACTTAAGCTCAAAGGACTTGACCATTCAATTTCAAAGTTCATGTTCTAAATGACTTAACTCTCAATATATAAGCTTAAGTTAAATCCCACCCCTTTTCCTATTCCATGGGAAAATACCTTACGTCCATCAAATTTGGTAAGGGGCAGCCATTAACTATAACTGCGGATGACAAGGCCTGATTTCTAAACTTTTAACACCGTAATTATCTAAATGGGGGATCTATTAGTAGTTCTTGTGCTTCAATACATTTTCTCTACATTGTGTGAGAGTTAGGGTTGTTGCTTTTGATGTTGATGTTGTCTTCTCACCTTGGTGTAAGTATGTGTTCTCACCTTAGTTAGAGCTTTAGTGTTAGTCTTTCTTCTTGTCTTAATACTAGTTTTTCTAGATGTAGAGGTATGAAGCTGTGGACTAGAATTGTTGGATTTTATCGTATGAGGTTAGCTTCCTTTAGTTGGAGGATGAATCAACCATAAAATTTCCCTTTTTTTTATCAGGATCATGATCCTTTCAAACATAGTATCCCACACCAAGATATCTGTTACTCTAGAGAATCATATTATAGCTCGTCCCTATTTAAGGAAGAAACAAAGATGTTAAAGAACAGAATTTATGGCTTAAATGATGTTATAAGCTTTAAGCTGGACAACAATATTCTTTACCATTAACTTTTTGGATATGAGCATTTATGTTAATGTTTTAGATTTACTCATGCTAAATGGTTTGCATTGTAGATGATATATGGTTTTTCATTAGTGACTGAAAAAAAATACAGCTTTAAATGAACATGAGAACTGGTAGATGATTAATCACAAGCATAAGCTCAAGTATGCTTTGGCCTTAATCCTCTCACTCACATTGATATTATTTCCATTACTCAGGAATCCAAGGTGAGAGTTGAGGCTACAGCAAGAGCCAAAGAAATGAAGAGGCTGAATGAGCAACTAAGGGCAGAAATTGAGAAAATGAATGAGCAACACAAACTTAGCGCCAACAAGAACTGCCCTCATCCTAAGTTTAAACCAAGAGACGTTGTATGGTTACACTTGAGAAAAGAAAGGTTCCCTTCAAGTAGAAAGAACAAGCTTATGGTTAGGGGAGATGGTCCTAAGAAAGTTGTATAACAAGTGCTAGTGAATGCATACATAAGAGAGCTTCTTCCTGACATGAATATATTCACCACCTTTAATGTTAGGAGTCTTACTCTTTACACTGAGGATAAGGATGGGTACAATCAAGATTTAAAAGAAAATTCTCCTGAAGGTATGGAGGTTGATGCGGAGCAAACTACAAGGTTTAACCTACTCCTCCCCTACAAAGGCCATGATTCAAGTATGAGCAATGACGAATCTTTGAAATGGGAATCAAGAACTGTGTTCTCAAAGGTTATTACTATGGTGGAGTCCTTGAAAAGCTTAAGCAAGCTTAGAAAAGGTAGCTGGCATTTAGTAGACTTAAATAAGGAGCTAGCTATTTTTCTTCTCTATAGCTACTTCTTTTGTTATTTTCTAAATTCTAGGCAGAATATCTTCTCTAATGTCTAGCTCAGTTTTGAATGGAAAATGGGCTCCAATTTTGGCAAACTATACACATATTATAGATAACCCGGATGTCAATGTTTCAAGAAGATATGGATCACCTTAAGAGTCCAAGTATTGAGTGAAATATGACGCTTAGACCAAACAAGCGTTAGTGAAGGTGTGGGAATACATGATTTGAATTAAGATCCTAATTAGGCTAGCAAATGGATGATTTAGGAGTTATACTTTATGGAAACATAGTGGACACTTCTAGAAGCTTCCCCAAAATATGTTGTTAAAATTCATCAATTTGGGATGGTGGAAGATAAACTAGTACATGTGCAGGAAAATTCTAACTTAGCATTATATCTAATGGTCTTCCTTTTAATTGTACAACAAGTTAGAATTTCATGGGTTGTTTTCTTTCTAATTCTATTGGTTAGTACAAAGTTTGGAGAAGACCGAGCCCCACTATTTAACGACTTGATTCCTTGTATTTTATTCAGATTTAGAAGACATGGATTAATGAAATGAAACGGTTGATGCATCTTGTCTCTACAAAAATCTCAATTTGTTTTCTCTGACCAAGAAAGTGGTGAATTTAAATCTTTCTTTTATTTCAATCTTTGGTGCTTACAGTTTATGAGATTAAATAATGGGTTTAATAGTTTATGTGGTGGTTTATCATCTATCCTAAACATACCTCTTGGATTATTTGCTATTATTATTACAGGTTTGAATCAATTAAGTGCTAGATTTATGAATTTCTTTGTTGGGGCTTCTTGAGGATTTTATTGATCTTCTTTAGTCACTTAGATCCCTCCATCTATATGCGTTTATTTGGACAAGGGGAAGCCTTATGGGTCATTTGGGATCAGAATAAATCATTCCACTTCAAGTGTATTGTTGGTAGGGACCCTATTCCTAATCATTGTGATTCACCTTATTTTTCATTTGATCATACTCCTACACCCATTATGTTTTACTCATTTGATTTCTATTATGAACCTAACCCTTATTTCATTAAGCCTAATGTTGATTGGGCAAGCCTTTTTATGACCAAACTAAACTGAGCAAGAGGCTGCATGAAGAAAGCAAGGGTTATTCGCTATCTAGAGTGAACTTGAAAATGTCNNNTAGCTGTATTTTATTGCTATGTAAGCATCTTATTGCCACAGATGACCTTAGCTATTGAGGCCTATCTAAATGTTAGGATTTGAATGTTTTCGGATAATAAGCCTGGCTGAAGACACGAAAATTAGCTCGGTGGGAGACAACCCAATCTCTTTAAGTGAGTTTGGGCCTTTCATTTTTATTTCGTTAAAGGTTTATTTGTGTCTTAAGTGATATTTCACNNGATTTTTGGCAGTTATGGGTCTAGTTGGTTTTTAAAGTTACCTTTGGAATTGGCTTAGCTTTTAGGCTTATGTGGTGAACATGCTTTCCTCATGGTAGCGGATTGTATTGCTCTTTCCACATCTTTCTATTTATTATTGGCTTTTGCATTGAGAACAATGCTAGTTTAGGTGTTAAGGAAGCGGGAAGGTAAATAAAATTTTGAGAAAGATTGAAAATGATAAAAAAAATAAAAAAATTTGACATGCGAAATTGATTTAGGAAGAGAATGCGTAGCTGATTATGTATGTTGTACTCTCATTATTTGGTTGTGATTCATGTGACCCATGCCCATTGCAAATTATTCTCGATTTTAACTAGTCGATGTCCAAGATTTTTATTGTGCTGATGTTGTCATTTAGCCAATCTTGAATATGAAATTCAACCCCATCACTAATATCATTACGAAGTTGTAATGAGAATTGAATTCCTAATTGGCCTTTTAATTTCTTACGAAATAACAATAAAGTGAACTAATTACTTCTTAGTTCTAGTACCAATTTTCAAGTTTAATATTTATTCATCTGTTTCATTAAATGAATATGTACTGAGTGGTTTTCTAAGCATTATCTTCATCTAAATCTTGTTCACTCAAGAAAGTGCATGGAATCTAGTGAACTTCACAAACACATGATAAAAAAAATTAAAATGAGAAAGAAAAATGAAGTGGCTAATAATTGTTTTTACAGTAGGAACTTAATTTTAAAGATGCTCTTGTAATTTTTATTATGTAGGGGTGAAATCTTTTAATTATGGTTTGTTGCATGATATACATTGAGTGCTTAATTTACTTGAGTCTTGGCATATTGACTTAGTTGATATTGGAAATGTTTGATGATGAGTTGTGGGTTAATAGCGAATTGGTCTTTTTCATTTGCAGTGGACATTTATAGTCGCACTATTTGACTTTCTTTTGTGTTCTTGTTCCACCTGATAGGTTGAATAAATATGTGCTTCTTTGCTTGAGGACTAGAACAATTTTGGTATGAGGGAGTTGATAACTCATAATTTGCTGCATAGTTTTACCATATTTTACCTACTTTTAAAGTATTTGAGTGCATTTTCATGCAAAAACAATGCACATTTTATAAGATTTTCATTTAAGAAAGAATATTAAAATTTGGTGTGAAAACAAGTGATTTTTCTTGATCTTCCTCATGACCCAAACTGCGACCTAGCCTAGGCCAAGCTCAATACTCATACATTCTTCATCCTAGTCCATGCGTAGACCTGTGCTTCTCATTTCCACTAGCGACTCAGGTCTTTTATCCCAACCCAACCACCGCTACTTCTGATGATGTACATCTTCCTCACATTTTGGGTACATTCTCTTGAAAATCAGCGGCCTAGCTCATGTACATCCTTCACCACCTCCCTGTCTAATCATATAGGGCTCATTATCTCATTTTCCCTCACATACCCAAGTAGATCACGTGTCGGAGTCTCCAATTCTTCACTTTCCCTCTCACATGGCCGAATCAACAGTAACCAGTAGAAATGTTCCACACATATTACCTCATCCCTCCATCAAAAATNNNAGCACGTGCATGCCTGGATTCCAAAATAGAATTTGCCCATATTTTTCACGTGAGTTAAATACTGATTATTGTTAGCAAATGAAGGTATGGAGCAACAGTGCATTCAAAGGTGTCAAAAGTGTAACAACTACGAGTTACTTAGGTGATTAATTTGGGAATTAAAGAGAGCTAAATTTTCAGCTATAAAGAGGGACCAAGAGGATTAGTGCGAATGAGATAGACTAGACTTAGATGATAAGATGAGATAAATGGTTTGGTCCTACTAAGAGAAAGAGCGCAGATGCACCTAGAGCTGGGTAATGTATTATGTTGGGTCGGGTTTGTATTCATGTCGAACTTAAACGAGTTGAAAACCTCCAAACCTGAACCCGACCTATTTGATAAATGAGTTGAAAAAATCAACCCAAATCGCTTAACATTTAAACATGTTTACCTGATCCTAACCCATTTACCTAAATGGGTAAAATGGCTTAAGTTCATATTTCCTATTTTACCTGCCAACCTATTTAATTACAACACAAATTTCAACCCAAAGATAATTTGCCAAACAAATTGCATATTTTCCAAGTTCTTAAGGTATAACTGCTTTCAAAAGTACATCAAAATAGCAGCTAACTTACAGGTTCCATCATATTCAGAGTCTATTCCAGCAAAACATTCAGCAACAACATAACTTTACAGCATAGAAAGTTCACATAAGAACTAACTACTTAAGTTACTATGTCCAAGTCAAGTCTTAAACAACAACAAATAAAGTTCAAATTGTCTGAAATTCTTAATAACATGACAAGCAAATCAACAACCAACAAGTCCATAAAAAAAGATCACAAAGCCTAATTCTCGAAAGCCTAATTTCCATAAAAAATGTATACGATAAATGGTAAATTGTAAATAAACATTACACGGGCTGACCTATTTAATCCGTTTAATTAAACGGGTCAAATAGGTATTTTTTTTTTGTGTTGAGATTTTCAACCTGAACTTAACCCAATTAATTAAACGAGTTTACCATATCGACCCATTCAACTAAACGAATTCAAACTTCATACCCAAACCCACTCTGCGTCGTGTCAGGTTCGGGTCCGTAATCATGTCGGATCAGGTTTTTCCAACTCTAGATGCACCTATGAGAAGATGCGATATAGTTAACCTTCAAGATTGTAAGAGAGGCAAAGGATGAACTAAGAAAATCTTTACGACTAATGGAGGACATAGGTTAGGATAGGTTTCTGTGGAGGGCCAGGATTAAGGTTCTGGACCATAGGTAGCTAGCTTATTAGCTTTACCTTTGCTGCTGAATTATAGGAATAGGTTGTGTATGGTATTAGTTTATTTTTTTCTCACTTGCATTTACAGTATTTTTTATGTTATCATTACCCTCTACTTAACAGTATTATTTGCAACCTAATGCCAATTGTTTATGGTATGACACCTACCTTTCCTATGAAATTTTTATGCTTCTATCCAGTTTTAAGTATTTCTTTTATTACCTTGTGTTTGTTTAAATTATTGTTAAATTGCAATTATAAATTTGTGCAGATCTCATATGATCGACCTCTCTAAGGGTAGACATGACTAAAGATGTAGGATTATCTACATCTTGATCTTCTACAAACCCTGCGAAAGTAAGATCTACATTTGGAGTTGTAGTTATCGTTGTTGTAAAGGCATACCAAGAGCTAGTGCAATTTTATCCAACCACTCATCCTCTCTAATCCATTTCTCTACCCAATTTTTACATATCCTTTATGCAATAAAATAAAGAAACTTTTATCATATAAAATATTTGGTTTGAGGGGTTAAGAAAAAATAAGCTTGTCCAGATATTTTTCTATTTTCTTATCACCTCATTTGTCACCTAAGTAAGGAGTTTAGTTTCAAATTTTCAAAATTTTGTTGCTAAACATCAAAGTTTGACTATATTGGGTGATATATACCATTAATCCAATATTCTAAATTCTCTAATTTTGGTGGTATTTTCTCATTCTATGATTAGCTAAATCGTTAATTTACGGTTATGGTGGACCCTTGACTTATTTTTTATTTTATTATTTTTGTTTGGATCATTTTTGTCTTTGATCTTACATAATTTTGAGTATATATTTGATTCTAATTTGTTCATGTGAATTAATTATATTGTTTATACATGTTGTTTTTTAATAGAGTAATGTAATATCTCATTTCTGTTTTAGATCTTGTAGGCTAATATAGCAATTATCCAATTGAGCATGAAAAGTCATTATTCATTGAATAGACTATTCGAGAAAATAAATGGGTTATGTCAAAATTGAATAGTTCATGCTAGCCACCAGATAGTTTATATCAAAATAATAATTATGATTCATCCATTAAATTTTTGGCCTAATGCTTGTTGCTAGGTTATATATGAGATTAATTGAACCCCAAATAGGATCTAGTAGTCTAATGTTAAGTCAATGGTGAAACCAAAGTCCTAAATCTCTCTAATTTGGTTTCTCTTTGTTTACTCAAATTATTTTTAATTTTTAATTTTTATTTTAATGGTTGAACTCATTGATATAAAATCTTTCTTTTAATTAATTGGAAAAGTAAATTTTAATTGTTATTGTTCCTCATGGAATCGACACCCTATATTCTCTAGTTTGCAGTTGACCTTGTGCACTTGCAAGTGAATGAGATTTTTTAAGACTAAGCATAAAATCCGCGCCAAGTTTTAGGTGTCATTACCAAAGAACATTTAGTGATATCTAATTTTCTTTTTCCTTTTCTTTTTCTCTTGTTTTTCTTATTTATGTTTCTTTTATTCTGTATTTTTTTAGTTCATAAAAAAAAATAAAAAAGGTTTGAACCAAAACTTATAAATGTGCAGCTGTTTTAGATTATATTCTTAACGATGCATTGTACTGTGTTTCTCCTAATCATCTTCCTAGACTTCATATACGTTTTACTATTTGTTGTAGTTATTAACATTCTGACCATGATTATCCTATTGAACTAAGGATGGCAACGGGATGGAACAAGGGCCAAGGGATACCATTACCGTCCTTGATGGCTAGACCTATCCTTGACCCCATCCTCATCCTTGTCAAATCCCACTTCCCCGAGCACAATGCCTTCATTAGATCAGTTTAAAAACCAATGAACCTAAACAAATCTCTAAAAAAATTCAAATAATCATCCAAAAATCTCAAAAATTGTTCAATTTTGTCCACATACAATTCATCATAAAATAAACTACAGTTGTAAAGCAAGACAATTTGGAAAAAATACATAAGATTCACCTAAATTTGTGAGGATTTATCCTTA
Source organism: Stenocereus thurberi (assembly GCA_002740465.1). Classification (NCBI taxonomy): domain Eukaryota; kingdom Viridiplantae; phylum Streptophyta; class Magnoliopsida; order Caryophyllales; family Cactaceae; genus Stenocereus; species Stenocereus thurberi. The sequence continues at coordinate 10,747 of NCQT01093122.1, read as the reverse complement.
TACGCCTTTTAAGGTGGCAGAAATGTCAATGACCACTTTTATGGTGCTGAGAAATGGGTAGAGGCAGGAAGCATGAAATCTAAGACGGTGATAGTGATGGTGATGGTGATGCTATTGGGTGCTTAACAGATCATTTGAACAAAAAGATAGAGTGCAGAAAGAGATAGATGGCTGTCTACTGGGTTAGAGGAGCCATTAGGATTTGTAGTCTCTTTTAAAAGAGAGGGAAAAAAGACAATTTTGAGGGATGACGAACACGGTAGGAGAAGACAAAGAGCTAAGGACTTAGGAGAGATGGGGTGCTTGAAGAAGGGGGGAGGCTGTTTAGGCTATAGTTAAGCTTTTATAGCTAGGGTTTACAGGTATCAATATACCCAAAAAGCCCTCCCATTCTAAACTGTTTATATAAATATAAAAAGGGCAAAATGTGGTGGGAATGGGGAGGAAATCCTCCCCATCCCCGGCAGGGGCAAGATTTTATTCATCATCCTGTCTCGTTTCCCACTCAAGATAAGGATTTCCCCCATTGTGGCACCATTCCTCACTAGGGACGAGAATTCTTGGCCCCAATTCCATTCCTATACAGAACAATGATCTTATGAATATTTACATGAACAAGCTAATATGGTTAGTTGTCATAGATGGCTTAACCTTAATTGTGATTTTAATCATTCTAATAGTTGGACCTATCCTGACACTTGTGACCTAGTGGCTGGTCATGAGCCCCCCTGTCCTTCTGCTCCTACTAGTTTGATGCTCTAGAGGCCTCGCCAACCTCCCTTACAAGCTAATGTAGCAAGGAAGGACTCTAAATAGGAGACTCCTATCATGGAAACCAAAACCAAAACCTAATTTTCATATCTAAGAACAGGAATTAATTTTTCAAATTGGGGGTCTAACTAATGCAATCAAGATTGTTGAAGAATTTTCCAACTATTTTATTTAGAGTTGAATGACCTTTGAACAAGCTGAAATGCTAACCAATTTTAGGGCTGATGAGGAGAAGGAAAATGAAATGAATGAGTCTCCAGTATAAGGAGAGGAAGATGAACCCTTTGACTATTATGTACATGCCCCTAGTTGGCAAAATGATGATGATACTTCCTACTTTAATAGTGGAGATGAACTATAGGATTCTTTAGTTAGAGTTTGAAAGTTTTGAGATAATAAGTCTGGATGAACACAAAAAACTTAGCACTTGTTTGGAAGCAACCCAATCTTTTTAGTGAGTTTTTAATGTGGAGTAAGAGCCCAAATCACATTCCTGAGTTGATTAGGTTCATAATTCACTTGCTAGCGGTCTTTTATGTCCAATAAGCCTTTTAGCAGAAGTTATCCAGAATTCTCAGTTTCATAGGTTAATTTTGAGCTGCATTGGATGACCAATAAGCTCCAAACTTAGTTTTTTAGTTATGGTTGGGTAGCTCCTGATGTCTACTTTCTAGCAAGTTATGGATCACCTATACATTCACTATATAAAATAAGTTATGGAGATTAAGCTGAGCAAGAGCTTTGTTGGGCCAACAAATGGATGATTTATGCATTAAGCTTTTATGAGAAGTTAGTAGACACTTCTAAAAGCTTCACCTAGAATTATCTCTCCCAAATTCATCCACTTGGGATGGTGGAGGATGCCATTAAGTTAGTTCATGTGTAGCAAATTCTAGTCTAGTATTTCATGTAACGATGCCCCTTTTTAATTGTACAACTTGCAAGAATTTCATTGGTTGCTTTCATTATAATTCTATTGTTTGGTACAAATTTGGAGAGGAGGGAACCTAACTATTTGCCAGCTTGACTCCTTGTAATAGTTTCAGTTGGAAGACTTTGATTCATGAAATGAAAGGTTTAGTGCTTTTTATCTCTCTTTAAAAATCTTAATTTTTATAAATCTCTCTAGGTGAGTGGTGAATTTGAGTGTTCCCTTTAGTTCAATCTTTGGTGCTTAGGCTTTCTCAGATTGAATGGTGTGTTGAAGAGTTTTGGTAGTGGTTCATCCTTTATCCTAAGGATATCTCTTTGATTATTTTCTATTATTATTGCAAATTTGAATCAATCAAGTCCTAGATTTGTAGAGTTCTTCATTGCGGCTTCATGAAGGTTTTATTGATTTTCTTCAATCACTTGGTTCTTTCCTTACCTACATGAATTTATTTTGTAAGGGAAGTCCACATAGGTAATTTGGTATCAGAGCAAGTCATTTCATTTCAATTGTATCAAAGCAAAAGGTTCATTTGGGTAAGCTTCAAATCATACTTTGTGTTTGATAGTTGCTTTAGTTCATCCCATTTTATCATAATTTGTTTTGAACCCTTTTCTCTGCACTGCTGCTTTCGCTCTACCCAAAAGGGCCCAAATACACTTCCATTCCAAACAAAAACCTTGAACTCTATAAAAAAGTCCAGCACAAAAACAGCAAAAGTCCATAGGATAGAGCCTACCACGGACTGGTGATGGCAATCACCACAGTTTGTGGTGAGCCTTTGCTTTAATGGTCACTTGTTTTTTCTTTAACCTCCTTTCCTTCTAGTGCCACCCATGACCCCTTTGTGGTATCCCCTACGTTCCATGGTTCCCTTATTTTGTTTTAAATCTTCTTTCCTTTTGTCCCCCAAGCCCTTTTCATCTTTTGCTTTACTATAACATAGAACATAGAGCCACTTAATCTTCAACATCAAGTATGGACCTTTTCGAGTCAAATAGCAAAAGTAGAAAAGGTTATGAGATAATCATCTTATTTTGAAGGTAGTTTGGACCCAAACCACTACTTAATATGGGTACAAGCCCTTGAGGATTACCTTAGAGCAAGAGGTTTTTTGGATGAAGAGGGTTTCATGATAGCCACCCAGAAACTTCAAGGTGTTGCCCTGTATTGGTTTAGATGCCTTAAAAGGAAAAGAGCTCTTAAGGGAAAGCTTAGCATCAAGCGTTGGAGATGACTTAAGTCATATATGGACGTGAGTAAGATTCTACCACGATCTTCTCCTTAGAGAAGAACTCATGAAGGAAGGACCTATTGCTGCTCAATAGAAGATCAAAGTCCAACTAGGAGATGAGCTTATTTTGGTTTTGATGAGAAAAGGGGAAAGGATATCTTGGACATGGATGAGAGATCTTGTAAAGCTCTCATTCAAATGAATTCTTCACTAATTCCTTCCTTTGAACAGATTGAAGACTACTATGGGTCTAGAAGAGACTAAGCCAGATAATGAGATCGTTATAGATCTAGAAGAGAAAGAAGTTAAATCAAAGGCCACGTTGGAGGTTGTGCTACCTGCTGTTTCTCAAACCAACTCTTATGCTTTCCATTGTCCTAATTTAGGGGTTATGTAAACATTAGCAAACAAGATCTATTTTCATTCTCAATAAGCAAGTTTAAAATTAGGTTTACATGAGACGTTCCCTTTTAAATGCTTGTCAAGCTCTGCATGGTGAGTCATGATTGTTTAATTATTATGTGAATTATGATGGACAAGATTCCTACAAACAATGAAGANNNNTATTAGCGTTTTTTCTTTACCTTTACCTCACAAATATAAACAAAGGAGAGTTGCAAGAAAAGACTCTATGTCAGTGAAATACGAGATGAGATAACCATTAGTAAGAGAAAGACTCCAATTGCATTACTCTTGGTTGAACTAAACACGAGTGAGGAAGTGGAACCCCTACATCCCTTACTTAATCAACCTTGAATGATTTTAGGAATGTGCTTTATATCCATTAAATAATTTTGGGATGAAAGCTCTCATTGTGTGTTGCTTATTGATGTTTGCCATGTGCCTTTTAAGAGTGAAACTCTAAATGACATGTTTATGGATTACAGGAAAGTCTTTATTGACATCAATTACAATAGGTGTATTGAAATTTTCAATAGGCTTATAAATATTGGAAGGATTGCTCATCCCATTGGAGTGTCTACTAAACCCTTCAAAAACTCATACATGTGTAAGAAGGGTGATACTCTCAGCACAATGAGTTTTCTAAAACTCTAGGGTGCAACAAGTTATCAAGATTGTTATCCTCAGGTTTCAAGCACAAGGGTTTAAGGGAAAACCCATTTGAAGAATAGTAGTTTTATGCCTAGCAAGAGCTCAAGTCAAATTCAAAAGTTTATTAGGTTCATAATTCACTTGCTAGTGGTAGATTATGTTAAATAAGCTTTTATTAGAAGCTGTCTAGAATTCTCAGTTTTGTAAAATAGAGATTTAGATTACCAAATAAGCTCCAACAGCTTATATATTGCCTTAAATTCCAAGTATTGACTACCTAGTTATAAAGATTAAATCAAGCAAGCATTACTGCAGAGCTGGATATGCACATTTTTAATTGAGAGCTTAAATGGGCAAGAAAATGGAGTAGTTAGATGCTAATCTTTTATGGGAAGTTAGTAGATAGCTCTACAAGCTTCACCCCAAAATATCTCCCGTAAATTCATCCATTTGTGGTTGTGGAGGATGCCACCAAGTTAGTACATGTGCAATAAATTTCAGCCTAATATTTTATCTAGTGGTTCCCCTTTTCCGTTATACAACTAGCTAGAATTTCATTTGTTGTTTTCTCTGTAATTCTATTGGTTGGTACAAAACTAGAAAGGAGGGCATCCCACTATTTAATTGCTTAAATTGTTGTATATTGTCATATTTGAAAGACATGGATTAATAAAATGAAAAGCTTGATGCTTGTTATCTCCCTATAAAATCTCAAATTTTTTGTCTCTCTAGGAGAGTGGTCAATTTGAGTCTTTCTGTACTTCATTCCTGGGAACTTATGGTTTATGGCATTGAATGGTGGGTTGAATACTTTAGGTGATGGTTTATCCTTTCTCCTAGATGTATCTCTTTGATTATTTGTTATTATCATTACAAGTTTGAACCAATCAAGTCCCAGATTTTTTGATATCTTTACTGTGGCTTTTTAAGGGTTTTATCAATCTTGTTCAATCAGTTGGAGTCTCTCCTACATCTGTATGCCTTTCTTTGGCCAACGGGAACCCCTTATGGGTCATTTAGTATCATAGCAACTCATTCCGCTTTAGTTTGAGTGTTTTGTTTTTATTTTGTTCAAGGTCTGCTTGTGTCTTAGACATTGGCATTTCGCTTGACATTTTGTTTTTGTGTCTAGCTATTGAAGTTACCTTTGGAATTGGCTGTTAGTCTTATACGCTGAAAATTATTATGTTATACTCTTGTTATTTGGATGTGATTCATGTGGCGTGTGCCCATCAGAAATTATTTTTGGTTTTAGCTAGTTGATAGCTAAGATTTTGGTTGTTAGCTAATCATGTGTATTTATTGAAACCCCATTTTCAATATCATTTTGAGTATGTAATAAGCATTGATTTCCTAATTTCCTTTTAATTGTCCTTGTGATAAACATAAATTTAATTCTTTAGGTTTTGATTCAAGTACCAATGTGAAGGTCTTATATTTATTCATATCTTTAATTGCTTAAATATATTCCCAAACTGTTATCTTCATCTATATCTTTACCCACTCAAGAAAACACATGGAATCTAGAGAACTTCGCCAAAAATGATAGAGAACTTCACCAAAAATGATGAAATGAATTAAACAAAGAAAAAGAAAAAAAAATATGCTAACAAATTGTTTTGTCATTCGGAACTTGTTTTTAAGGATGCTCTTGTGATTTTTGTTATGTAGGGATGGAGTCTTTTACGTTCGATTTGGAACATGATAAATGTTAAGTACTTAATTTTCTTGAATCGACTTACGTGATACTAGAAATGCTTGATAATGAGTTGTGGGTTGGTGATGAATTGGTGATTTTGATTTAGAGCCGATATTCACAGTTGGACTATTTGGTTTTCTTCCTTATTCTTATTCTACTTCATAGATTGAATGAATATCTGCTTTGGCCCTTGAGCAAAACATTTTGGTGCGAGGGAATTGATAACTCATAATTCTGTGCATAGTTTTACTCCCATTTTAGTCTTTGAGTGTATTTTCATGTAATCATAAAGGATATTTTACATGATTTTCAGGTGAGAAACAATATTCAAATATGGGTGCAAAATTGAGTGATTTTTCTCAATCTTCTTCACAACCCAAATCACAACCTAACCTAAGCTAAGCTCAAAACTCCTCTCTTCTTCATCCTAGTTAACACATGAGTCTGTGCAATCAAATGGGGCTCGTTGTCCCATGGGTCGCTTGTATACCTAAGCAGATCACATGCTCGACTCTCCAATACCTCACTTCCCCTATCATGGGGCCTAGTCAATAGTATCCCATTAGAAATCATCCACACCCATTACCTTAGCCTACCATCAAAAATTTCAGCATGCGCATGTCCAGGTTCCAAAAGAAAATTTGTTGGGATTTTTCATGTGCGTCAAAAATTGAATACTCTTATTTAATAGAGTTATGGAGCACCAGTAATTTTGCATTCAAAGAGCTCAAAAGTGTAACAATTGAGAGTTAATTGGTAGTTCATTTGAGTAGTAAAAAGGGCTGAATTTTCAACTATGAAAAGGGACTAAGAGGTAGTGCAATTTATCTATCCACTCATCCATTCATACCTCTTTAATTCGCTTTTCTATCATTTTTACTCTCCCTTTATGTAACAAAATAAAGAAACTTTTGTAAGATAAAAATACTTAGTTAGGGGATTAAGAAGAAAATAAACTTGTCTATACATTTTTTCTATGTTCTTCTCACCTAACTTGTGAGTCTAAGTAGAGTGTTTGTTTTAAAATTTCATAATTTTTTAGTTAAACATGAAAGTATTATTATGGTGGGTGCAATATACAATTAATTCTTTTTATGAATTCTCTAATCTTGATCTGTTTTCTCTTTCTATGATCAGCTAAGCTGTTAATTTAGGACCATGACAGGTCATTGAATAATGATATTTGATTTTACTATTTTCTTTTGGGGTTGGTTTTATCTCTTTCATTGCATAGTTTTGAGTTTATGTTTGACTCCAGTTTGCTTATGTGAATTAATTCAATTATTTGTGCATGGTATTTTGTAATAGGTTAATTTGCTATCTCATTTCCATATTAGATGTTGTAGGCTAATATAAGAATTTAGCAATTAAGCTTAAAAATTGTAATTCTTAATTGAATAGACTATGCTGGAAAATAAATGGGTTTTGTCAAGATTAAATAATTCATGTTGATCACTAGATAGTTTATGTCAAAATGATAATTATAATTCATCTTTAGAAATTTTGGCATAATGCTTAAACCTAGGTTTAATAAGAGATTAATTGAACCTCCACTTAGATCGAGTAATCCAATATCAAGTCAATGGTGAAATCGAAAGCTCTAAATCTGTCTAATTTGATTTCTCTTTGTTTACTTGGTCCATTTTTAGTTTTATATTCTAATTAAATATTGAACTCCTCAATCTAAAATCTTGCTATTAATTAATTGGAAAAAATAAATTTTAAATTACTATTATTTCTCATGGGATGGATACCCTATAGTTGCTAACATACAATTGATCTTGTGCTTCTTAAGGTCTATAGTTGGACCCCACATGAATCATCCTTTTGAAATAGGTAAAATGCCAAGGAAGGAGACTCCACAATAGTTGTGCCTCCTTTGCCACGGATCTCAAACTCAAATTCTTACAAAAGAAGGAATTAATTTAATTAAATGGGATGATAATCCTTCTTCAGCCTCCAACACTTCCTACAATCTTGGTCTACATAGAAAATCATTTTATAGTAGACAACATTAGTCTAGCCACCATTGTAATACATGAATTCGAGCTCCAAACTAAGGTCAATCTGGACATTATCCAAAGTGGACAAAGATAGCAATGTTGTGTAAACCTGCAATAGTCACTCAAATAGTCCTCATAAAAAGAATAAGGCTCATCCTTGATAATGCTAAGAGGAAAATTTTCAACCATATCCACCTTCTCACTATTAAGTCCATCACCCTCAAAAGATATATATAATCAAGCACCTGAGGATCATTGTGACACAAATCAACTAACCCCACAGACTCGTCAGAAGCTAGCACTTCACATCCACAACAAGCAAGAGAAGATGGAGAAAACTCGTGGTCCTTAAACAAAGAAAACTCAACATGGTGCTCTCTCACATCGAAAGTCAATCTTCCCTTCTTAGCATCAACTTTGCACCCTATAGTGTCCAAGAAAAACCTCCCAAGAATGATTTGGGCACGAGCATCTACATCCATATCAAGAACACAAATTACACAAGCAAATACAACTCACCCACTTTGATGGAAACATCCCCCAAAATACCTAAAGCGTGTTTCACAAAGCGATTTGTAGTTGAAATGAAATACTGGTCGATATTAAGTCTGCGATGTCAGGTCTCTTGAAAAGAGAATAGGGCTCCAAACTCACATTTGAACAAAGGTAACACAAAGCTCTGTTAATGCTAACATTTCAAATAAAGCCAGGAATGGAGAAGCTATCAGGGTCTTTAAACTTAGCGGACATTAATAGTCTCAAACTCATCAATCTTCCCCTTTATAGAGAGGATGTCTTTCGAAAATTTGGCGTATAGAGGCATTTGAGACAAAGTATTTATGAAAGGATTTTTCACATGTAACTTGTTAAGCACATCAAGAAATTTCCATAATTAAGCACCAAGTTTGGCCTTGGTAAATGTTCGTGGGAAAGGCAAAAGCTGGCATGTAAGGCTTTGGACAAGAAGACTTAGGCCCATTAGACTTCTCACTCCCACTCTTCTCTTGGGGTACATCCTCATGAGGCAAGACATTGTCACATGTAACTTGTTAATCTACCTAGAGGTGTAAAAGAAGAGCTAGCTTATTGGGAATTTGTGATTCCAACATCTTGTTATGAGTAGCTAGCAAATCAGCTATAGAAGCTAATTGCTTAAGCACTCATTTTATGTTTGTTACACCAAAAACACACTCTCCAATATAGCATTTAGGTTGGAGTTTCGTAGAGCACATGAAGGAAAGTTAAGTCATTGAAAATTAGGAGGTGGGCCCTAGCATTTACTTGAGAGGAAGGAAGATGATCGCTCCTATAGGATAAGTTGGGATGGTTCTGTCAACTGGGATTGTAAGTGTTATAGTATGGGTCATAACCCAGCCCAAGTTGGAAGTTATTGACATACATGACTTGCTCACTAGAGGATTAAGTGAATAGGGTTCCAAATTTGACAATTAAGGTCACATGGTGAAAAGATCCATAACTATCATAAGTATGGAGAAGGGCCTATGCATTCAACGTGTTAATATTCTAATTATTAACATTTTGAGTCATGATGTCAATTTTAGCAGTAAGCAAAGTTAAAGCATCAACATTAAATTTACCTACGGCCTTCTTCGGCAGAGTCCTTTCATTAGACCAACGGCAGTTGTTGATCATCATTTCCTCAATCAAGTTGTATGTCTCACCCTCTATCTTGTTCATTAAGGCTCCTCTAATCACTGCATTTATCCTACGACTCATAGCTTGTGTGAATGCATTGTAAAGCGCTTGCACTATCATCTACTTTTGGAGACCATGGTCACAATGCAACCTTAAAAGGTCTTTAAAGCGCTCCCAGGCTTCATAAAGTGATTCACCCTCCTATTGAGCAAATGAAGTGATTTGGTTTCTCAAGTTCACTATCTTCCTCAAAGGGCAGAACTTGGTAAGGAAGTTTACAATGAGCTCATCTCATAAGGACAAAGATCCTAGTGGATAAGAGTGGAGCCATGCTCTTACCTTGTCCCTAAGAAAGAATGTGAACAAGCATAAATGGATTGCATATAGGAGGTGCCATTGGTCTTCCATACATCACAAACCTATAGAAAAAGAAAAAGGAGTAAGTTGGGATCCTCTATGGGTTTGCCGCCGAACTACGACTGTGGCACCATTGAGACTAGTGATGGCTTGAGCTTAAAATTGTTGGCGATCACAGGAGGTCTACTAATGCTTGGAGTGAGGCTGTAGGCTGCCAGAGGGACATAGTTTGTAAGGGTCCTTCTTTGCTCATCTTCATCATTCCCAATCTTAGGTTTGGATTTGGTTACTTCTATCTCCTCTTAAATCTTTCGTTGTCTCTGCAATTTGGAAAAAAAATCTACTCAATCGCAGGGTCAAACTCATAGGTACTCCAAAACCAAGGGACTTGTTCATAAAAAGGACGACATCCTACAAAGAAACAAGACACATTACAAAGAGTAAAATTGAAAATTTTAAAAAATGCTTATCCAAACTTCTTGGGGGTAAATCAATATTCAAATCTAGTCCTCAGCAATGATGGTAAATAATTCATTGCCATCATTGGCGCACAGCTTGTATTAGTGCACTAAGGTTGTTCCTATGGAGACTACGTTGGGTTACCAAATATATTCCTTAAAGTTTGCTAAGTGAAATGAAGATTAGATTATCCTATCTAACAAGCATTACACAAAGTAGGACTAACTTCAATGTTAAAAACATCCAGGGGTAGTATCACCTAACAACATGCTGATCCAACTAGCAAAATAAGCACTTATTTCACTATAAAAAATTTGCCTTACTCCGATAGAAAGTAGGTCCGTTGGAATCTCCGATGGATTCTTATAAATCAGTGGAATTTCGATGGATGTTCTGATAGACTTACGTTATGACGGGTTTTTGACAGAATTTTCATTGGAAAAAAATAGAAAAATTCTGAAAATTTTTTTGACCCCAGGTTGAATGGCGGGACAATTCAAATTTTTTTGAACATTCCGATGGAAAAATCCGTCAAAATTCCATAGGAAAAAAATTACATTTGTATTTCATCTCGGAATGTTCCG
>NCQT01093070.1:0-11820 GCA_002740465.1 Stenocereus thurberi | reverse complement strand
ATGTTATAGAATTTGTATTTTTATTAGTGGGTATAAGTTAAATTGTTATCAGTGTGCTTACATGAACGATAATTTTATTAAAAAGAATGTTTTCGTCGCTATTAATGTTATTATTATTAGTAGTTTTTAAAATCGTTTGATGATTTTTAGCGTGCGTTAATATAGATTCTTAGCGAGTACTAAATCGAGTAGGAACTTGAGTACGACTAGCTGGTTAACCTCCGAATTAGTTTTGAGGTTTAATAAATCGAACCTCGACGTATTTGGGATCGAATCATCGACAAAGTGTCATCTCATCGATTCGGGTTAGGATATGAGGTATGGAGTTAGAAATTAGAACCACGATATTAGTTGAATGGGCAAACAACAAAACAAAAAAAAAATATATATAAAATATATCAAAAAATGGGGGCCAAAGCTTTCTTTAGCCAAACACGCACGATGGCGGGGGGGTTCTAACCCCAGCCTGATGACCCAACGCACCAGAGAGAGAGGAAGAGTGTGAGACTGAGCAAAAGAGAGAGGACGGGAGGGGGGAGCTAGCTGGGGATGGCACCGGGGTGCGCGCTGTCAGCCATGGCCGCAGGCCCGGTGAAGAGGAAGAGAGAGAGACCCAGCGAGATTAGAATTGGGTACTCAGTTCAATGGTTAGGGTTTTCAAACCCTTAGCCCTACACCACCTCGACGATCACCGTCGACAGTGGAGCCGATGCCGGTCGGGGGAGGCAGAACCAGAATTCTAGCCATAAAAAAATCTCCCAAATCGAGTCCTTAGCTTAGATTCAAGGTGGGCGTTTTTCGCCTCCTAAGTATTAGCAATTTCGAAATTGTTTTAACTCTTAAGTTGCGATGCATGTCAGTTTAGGTTTAGTCAGATTAATTGAAATTATACATGTCCTGTTTCAGCTGAATTTAGTTTAAATCGATACAGGTCAATTTAGTTAGTTTATGCATGAAAGTTCCTTGGAAATAACCTAACGATGCCTTGAATCGATATATGTTAATTTAGTTAATTAACGCTTGAAAATGGCTTCGAATCGTTATATGTTAGCTTACTTGATTAATACCCCAAAGTGGCTTTGAATCGATATATGATAGTTTAGTTAGTTCATGCTTGAAAAGTAGTTTCGAAATAATATAAGAATGCTTCGAATCAACATTGGTTTAATTAAGTTAGTACATGCCTGAAAAGTAGCTTTGAAATGAATTATGCATGTTTAGAATGGATTCAAGTATATTTAGTTAATACATGCCTGAAAAGTAGCTTTGAAATGAATTATGCATATTTAGAATCGATTCAATTATATTTAGTTAATACATGCCTGAAAAGTAGCTTTGAAATGAATTATGCATGTTTAGAATCGATTCAAGTATATTTAGTTAATACATGCCTGATTAATAGCTTCAAAATGAAATGTGAATACTTAGAATCGAAACATGTATATTTAGTTCATGCATGCTTGATCAATAGCTTCGAAATAAAATGTGAACACTTAGCATCTATACATGTTTATTTAGTTAATTCATGCCTGATTAATGGCTTCGAAATAAAATGTGAACATTTAGAATCAATACATGTATATTTAGTTAATACATGCTGGATTAATAGCTTCAAAATGAAATGTGGACACTTAGAATCAATACATGTATATTTTGTTAATACATGCATGATTAATATTTTCGAAATGAAATGTGAACACTTACCATCGATGCAAGTTTATTTAGTTAATTCATACCTGATTAATAGCTTCGAAATGAAATGTGGGCACTTAGAATCGATACTTGTATGATTAGTTAATTCATGGGAATCGATGCTTGAATAATTACTTAATTTATGCCTAATTAATAGCTTCAAACTAACCTAATAGTGCTTCAAATCGAAATAGGTTAGCTTAATGAACTCATGCTTATAAATAGCTTCGAAACAACCTATGTGTGCTTGTAATTGAAAGCTATGCCTAAAAATGACATGTCACTTCTGTTGTGAAATACGAATGCTTTAAGATTCATTTTTGATTAGTTAAGTTGGTTCATTAAGTGTTATTTCAAGTTAAGGCGATATAGATGTATATATATGTGGTTATATATGTATGCTTGCGTTAACGCACCGCTGGATGGTACTGCTTGCCCAGGTAAACCCTATTACACGTCTCTTTATAAGTTCTTATGATAATATGTTATGATTATCGAATTGAAAATAGAGATGGCAGTTGGATGGTTTAAGGTAAAACTATGAGTGGTTCGAGGTTTCCTGTGGTCGGTGTTGTACGAGGAGGGAGCTTGGGTTCTAAATTAACCGCAATTGTGTGGATTGCAAGGCCATGTGTGGCTCATGTTGCTAAGTTGAATTATCAAGTGTTTGAATGTGTACATGTGCACCCCAACCCTTTCTATGTCATTAAATTTGATTATTTACTTTAGGGTGAGTTTTGGAAAAGAAGGATTTCATGTTTTGAAATAATGGTTGTCATAATTATTAGTGCATGATGGCCTATTTTAACTAAATGAATACAGTTCTGGGAGTGAACTCGCTTGAAGGGGGGAATCCCTAAAGAATTTTACAAAGGCATGAGTTGTGTGATAAAGAATTTCGCTGTGAGAAGCAGCAAAATTATTAGCCGTTATGGCCCATACGCTTTAAATTAGCTAAGATAATGTGCTTTGGACAATATGACATGAATGATGTTAGCCTAGGGAATAAGTCCTGGAACTAGGAAACCCTAGAAGACCCTAACGAGGGTAATGGTCCAATATGTTAAATGGAGCCATCCTGGGTGGAAGAGCTTAAGCGTGAGCGTTAGGTCTCACTATGGGGTTGAGAATCGATCTCACCCAATCAACACCCTATAATGATCTTATGCCAGATGTGTTTTCCTAGTAAGCGAAGAAAAGTAATTGGCATCATGCCATTTCAAGCCTTTCAGAAGGAAAGTTTTTATGGGTGATTAAGAGGCTAGATGAATGAAACGTGAAAAGATTATATGGGTTAGTGTGCGATCGATATGAAAGAGATCTCTTTTAAAGAATATGAGCCTCAAGAGGCTAAGACAAGAGTTTTTATGAGCCTCTTGAAGTGTTTTCAGCAAAAAAAAAAAAAAAAAAAAAAAAAAAAAAAAAAGAGAAAGCTTCCTGTGCATGACTTGTGCATATCATATGAATGAGACCTAAGTAAAGTATGCTGATGAAAATAAAGCGTTATGTGCATAATCCAAGTATAACTTATGAATGAGATGCTACGTAAGATACGAATCTGAAAAAGAAAAGCCTTATGAGCATATTTCATGCACACCCTATGAATGAGATTTGATTGTGACTTGAAATGCATGCATCTTACGCATATCATATGAATAAAATGCCAAGAAAACTATGATTATGAAAAGAGATAACCTAATGTGCACATTATATGAATGAGGTTTCATGCATAGTTTGAAGAGAATGCTAAGTAGTTATGTTTATGAAAACGAAAGTCTTCGTGCTTGGCCTCGTTGCTTCCTTATGTGATTTGAGTGCTTGGTTTTTAAGAAGTTGGTTATTAAGGAACCTAAAAATGAGTTTGAGCGGCAAAAATGAAGTTTATGAATAGTGAACCTTTCATAAGGGTTTTATGAATGCCTAATATGATAGTAAAGTATGAATTCGTGATATGTAACTATCAAAGATATTATTGCCTGCAACGGTTTTGGTTTTAAGGGATCGAGAAACACTCACTGAGCGTGTGGTTGCTCATCCCCCTACTCTTTCCCCCTTTTCCCCAGGTTTTCTTTATGACAGGAAGAAGTTGAGTCAGCTATGCCGAAATGAAAGTTACCCTTGCTTAAAGGGAGTCAAGTGTGCCCATAGTGAAGTAGTCTCGCTGCGTGATGATGTTGTAGAATGTATTCTTAGTTTGTAAATGTATGTAAATAAAGTAATTAGTTCATGTAATGCATATGGTATAAAGGTCACTCTGTATGGCCGTAGGAGCTAACCATCTGGTTAGTTAGATATCTTCTTGGTCAAAGTTGTGTTTTGAGATGTAAACCCCAATACTCCGGTTGTGTGAACCGTTGAGTTGTATCTTTTATTTCTTCTTTGTTAATGAGCTACATTGTTTGAGTACTCCGAGCGAGTTGCTAGTTGAGTTATGAACTCCGGCGTGTAGCCGTTGAGCTTACTTTAAAATGTTGTACGCTTACGTTGATTGCAGGGGCTTATTGTAAGGCTTTTAGCTTGTAAATGGTCAGTTTTTAGGGGAAGCTCTATCCGTTTCGCCCTAAGAATTTAATAGAAAGTTAAGTAAATGTAACTCTCCTGATCGTAGGGGCTGGGGATGTTACAATTGATGGAATCAGAGTAAGGTTCTGCGATCAGAGGCCGCGACTTGAGTCTTCCATCTCATATAGTTGCCTAGGAACGCGTTCATGATGAGATGATATATGCCTGCTTTGTGTGCAAATGCTAGTTTTATGTGAATGTTAGCGCGTTCACCTAGTTAGGTGTAGCTTGAGTGAGCTGATTAGCTGGATAAAAGAGCCATTTGCTAAGGTGTAAGCTGAGTGGCTCGTATTCTCATGGGTAAGTTAAGTGTTAGCTCAATCAAAGCTGTTTCACTTATGTGCCTTAGTGATTTTAATCGAAAGTTTAAGGAACATATGATTTGAAATTGAATGATTGAAAAGCCTTAACTCTAAGCTCATCTTTGCCCTTAAAGTACGATTTGCTCCTTGGGCCCCATAATGGAGTGAGCAGACATACTCAGAGGTTGGTAGAGATAGAGCTAGAAGCAGTTAAAGTCTTCCGATTAGTGAGGTGGGGTTGTGCCGCTGCATTAGAAACCTTTCTAATTATTTGGTCGGGTCTTATTGTTGCACTGAAGGACTTACGTCCCCTTGTCAATGATGAATAAGTTTAGATTCACAAGTACCTGCCTTGAAGTTATGCGTGTCAGAATGTTGCTTGTAATTGTGCATGTGCTAAGATGTGTACGTTGATAGAATTCTTCGTAATGGGCTAGAAAAGGAATGATGGGAAATTAGTTGCTTTGATTGATGATCCTACTAAATGGTACGTTGTTGTGAATTTTGAATCGCCTGAGTGAAATTAGGGGATATTTTCGTGTACATGCCGGAAAACTAATTGCTAGTGGTAGGACCTCGTTAAACGTTGCGTAAGTGTAGCTATTATTTCCCTTTCTTGCCATTGTTGCCTAAACCGTGCATTACTTGCATTCTATTATACGGATTGTTATTCATGAATGGGATGACGATGTTTTGGCTCGAACGAACCCTATTACACCTAGAAAGCGAAAGGGAGGAAGAACCTAACAGACTTTGGAATTGTACATAGTAAATGATCCCTACTAAGGTAAGCGACCTACAGTAGGACTCCTATGATCACCTGTGGGATGGGTGTACCTCATAAGACCTCAACACGTACCTATAAGACCATTAATGTGAACCATACTCAAACAACCGTAGCAGTTGGACACCAATCCTTCTTAAATTGGATGGTGTTTAGGGCATGCCATTGACAACAAGTTACAAAGGGAGATTGTATGTGTATACACAATTCTAGGTGTTCTTTCTATGTGACAACCCCATGGGTCTGCATGTCTTAAGGATTTATTATGATGCGAAGTGATACTGTGTGATGTCTCTATTACCTTGCTATGAAATGAAAACCCTCTGGTTAAGTAACTCAGTTTTGAAATGGTTCAATTTTGTATGCTGGTGAATGAGCTTGACTTGAGTTTGGATTGGTATGTGACTTGATTATTCAGGTTATCTAAGTTTTGTGAATCATGACATGGCTTAACCTCTGACTTATTGCTTGCATTCTGTGAATTCTATTATTCCACGTAATAGTTAAATAACCACATAAACACATATTGAAGCATCGTAAGGCGACCCTAGAGACCTGTATTCATGTATCCTTGCCCTTATATGTTTGATCAGAGTAGCGTAGCGGAAGCATGTGGGCTCGTAAGCCACACACTCAGGATTCGTCTAGGAGCATAACTATTCATTTGTATAAATCTATGACTTAAGAGACAATATGTTCTAAGTAGGGACCTTAGTAAAGTCTCCCCCCCCATCAAAAACCATCGATTTATATTCTTACATTAGCGCTTCCTTCCCAAGTTGTTCCTATCGACATGTATTGTTGGTTCATGTTACAGGTGACTTATAATCCTTGGTACCTTCTGTGATTGATTCTACATTATGCCAATGTGATTTCAAATGCCATTTTATGTTCCGTCATTGTTAATGTGACGTAGTATGATGTTTCTACTACTTAAGTATGATGTGGTAGCTTCCTGATCAATTGATTTTACCTTAAAGTGATTTGATTTTTCCATGCCTTTGAATGAACCTGACTAAGTTAACTATCTTCATACGAACCTGACATGTTCTGAGTAAGTTGTCATGAATGAAAGACTTATTAATGTTATTGTTATTAGTAGTTTTGAAAATCTTTCAATAATTTTTAGTATGTGTTAATATAGATTATTAGCGAGTACCAAATCAAGTAGGAACTCGAGTACGACTAGCTAGTCAACCTCCAAATTAGTTTTGAGGTTTAATAAATCGAACCTCGACGTATTTGGGATCGAATAATCGATAAAGGGTCATCTCATCGATTTGGGTTAGGATATGAGGTATGAGATTAGAAATTAGACTGGCGATGTTTGTTGAATGGGCAAACTACAAAACAAAAAAAAAATATATAAAATAGATCAAAAAAGGGGGGCCGAAGCCCCCTTTCTTCAATCAAACACGCACGACAGCGGGGGGGTCTAAACCCAGCCCGACGACCCAATGCACCAGAGAGAGGGGGAGAGTGTGAGACTGAGTGAAAGAGAGAGAACGGGAGAAGGGGAGCTAGCTGGCAATGGCGCCGCGCTCCAACCACGGCTGCAGACTCGGTGAAGAGGAAGAGAGAGAGTTCAGACGAGATTGAGAGTGGGGTGCTTGGTCTAATAGTTAGGGTTTTGAAACCCTCAGCCCCACACCACCTCGACGGTCGCCGTTGATAGTGGAACCCATGCCAGTGACCACCAGCAGCGGCTGCAACCCGGCAGCTGGGGGAGGCAGAACCGAAATTCTATGCATAAAAAAATCTCCCGAATTGGATCCTTAGCTTGGATTTAAGGTAGGTGTTTCTCGCCTCCTAAGTATTAGCAATCTCGAAATTGTTTTAACTCTTAAGTTGTGATCCATGTCAGTTTAGGTTTAGTCAGATTAATTGAAATTGCACATGTGCTATTTCAGCGGAATTTAGTTTAAATCAACGCATGTTAAGTTTAGTTAGTTTATACCTGAAAGTGACTTCGAAATAACCCAACGATGCCTTGAATCAATATATGTTAATTTAGTTAATTAACGCTTGAAAATGGCTTCGAATCGTTATATGTTAGTTTAGTTGATTAATACTCCAAAATGGCTTTGAATTGATATATGATAGTTTAGTTAGTTCACGCTTGAAAAGTAGCTTCAAAATAATATAAGAATGCTTCGAATTGATGTTGGTTTAATTAAGTTAATACATGCCTGACAAGTAGCTTTGAAATGAATTATGCATGTTTAGAATCGATTCAAGTATATTCAGTTAATACATGCCTGAAAAGTAGCTTTGAAATGAATTATGCATGTTTAGAATCGATTCAAGTATATTTAGTTAATACATGTCTAATTAATAGCTTCGAAATGAAATGTGAACACTTAGAATCGATACATGTATATTTACTTAGAATCGATACATGTATATTTACTTAATCTATGCTCGATTAATAGCTTCGAAATGAAATGTGAACACTTAGCATCGACACATGTTAGGTAGTTAATTCATGCCTGATTAATAACATCGAAATGAAATGCGAACGCTTAGAATTGATGCATGTATATTTAGTTAATACATGCTCGATTAATAGCTTCAAAATGAAACGTGAACACTTAGAATCGATACATGTATATTTGGTTAACACATGCACAACTAATAGCTTCAAAATGAAATGTGAACACTTACCATCGATACATGTTTATTTAGTTAATTCATGCCTGATTAATCACTTCGAAATGAAATGTGGGCACTTAGAATTGATACTTGTACGATTAGTTAATTCATGAGAATCGGTGCTTGAATAATTAGTTAATTTATGCCTAATTAGTAGCTTCAAACTAACCCGATAGTGCTTTAAATCGAAATAGGTTAGTTTAATGAACTCATGCTTAAAAGTAGCTTCGAAACAACCTATGTGTGCTTGTGATTGATGCTTGTTAAGTTCGTGAAAGCTACGCCTAAAAATGACATGTCACTTCTGTTGTGAAATAGGAATGCTTTAAGATTCATGTTTGATTAGTTAAGTTGGTTCGTTAAGCGTTATTTCAAGTTAAGGCGATATAGGCGTATATATATACGTGGTAATATATGTATGCTTGCGGTAACGCACCGTTGGATGATGCTGGTTGCCCAGGTAAGTGCATAAACCCTATTACACATCTCTTTATAAGTTCTCATGATAATATGTTATGATTATCGAATTAAAAACTGAGATGACAGTTGGATGGTTTGAGCTAGAATTATGAGTGGTTCGAGGTTTCTTGTGGTCGGCGTTGTGTGAGGAGGGAGCCTGGGTTGTGAATTAACCGCAATCGTGTGGATTGCGAGGCCATATGTGGCTCATGTTGCTAAGTTGCATTATGAAGTGTTTGAATGTGTACATGTGCACCCCTAACCTTTCTATGTCATTAAGTTTGATTATTTACATAAGGGTGAGTTTTGAAAAAGATGGATTTCATGTTTTGAAATGATATTCGCCATAATTACCAGTGTATGATGGCCTATTTTAACTAAATAAATACAATTTTGGGAGTGAACTCGCTTGAATGGGGGAATTCTTAAAGAGTTTTACAAAGGTGTGAGTTGTATGATAATGGATTTTGCTGTGAGAAGCAACAAAATTATTAGCTGTTATGGCCCATATGCTTTAAATTGGCTAAGATAATGTACTTTGGACAGTATGATATGAATGATGTTAGCATATGGAATAAGCCCTAGTACTAGGAAACCTTGGAAGACCCTTACGAGGGTAATGGTCCAATATGTTAAATGTAGCCATCTCGGGAGTAAGAGCTTAAGCATGAGCGTTAGGTCTCACTATGGGGTTGAGAATAGATCTCACCTAATCAACACCCTATAATGATCTTATGCCAGATGTGTTTTCCTAATAAGCGAAGAAAGCAGTTGGCATCATGCCATTTCAAGCCTTTCAGAAGGAAAGTTTTCATGGGCAATTAAGAGGCCAGATGAATGAAACGTAAAAAGATTATATGGGTTAGTATGCGGCCGATATGAAAGAGATCTCTTTAATGAATATGAGCCTCAAGAGGCTAAGAGAAGAGTTTTTATGAGCCTCAAGAGGCTAAATGAAGTGTTTTCAGTGAAAAGAAAGAAAGCTTCTTGTGCATGACTTGTGCATCTCATATGAATGAGACCTAAGTAAAGTATGCTGATGAAAATAAAGCGTTATGTGCATATTCCAAGTATCACTTATGAATGAGATGCTACGTAAGATACGAATCTGAAAAAGAAAGCCTTATGAGCATATTCCATGCACATCTTATGAATGAGATTTGATTGGGACTTGAATATATGTGTCTTACATATATCATATTAATAAAATGCCAAGAAAAGTATGATTATGAAAAGAGATAACCTTATGTGTACATCATATGAATGAGGTTTCATGCATAGTTTGAATGGAATGCTGAGTAGTTATGTTTATGAAAAAGAAAGTCTCTGTGCTTAGCCTCGTTGCTTGCTTATGTAATTTCAGTGCTTGGTTTTTAAGAAGTTGGTTTTTTAGGAGCCTAAAAATGAGTTTGAGCGGCAAAAATGAAGTTTATGAATAGTAAACCTTCTATAAGTGTTTTATGAATGCCTAATATGGTAGTAAAGTATGAATACGTGATATATGAATATTAAAGATATTATTGCCTGCAACAATTTTGGTTTTAAGGGATCAGGGAACACTCACTAAGCATGTGGTTGCTCATCCCACTACTCTTTCCCTTTTTTCCCCAGGTTTTCTTTATGATAGGGAGAAGTTGAGTCAGCCATGCCGAAATGAAAGTTACCCTTGCTTAAAGGGAGTCAAGTGTGCCCATAGTGAAGTAGTCTCGCCGCTTGATGATGTTATAGAATGTATTCTTAGTATGTAAACGTATGTAGACCAAGTAATCTAGTTCATGTAATGCATATGGTATAAAGGTTGCTCAGTATGGCTGCATGAGCCAGCTATCTAATTAGTTAGATGTCTTCTTAGTTAAAATTAGTTATGATTTGGAATGTAAACCCCTATACTACCGTTTTGTAACTGTTGAGTGTATCTCGTATTCCTTCCTTATTAATGAACTACATTGTTCAAGTACTCCAAGCGAGTTGCTTATTGAGTTATGAACTTTGACGCGTAGCAGTTGAGCTTATTTTAAAATGTTGTACGCGTCCGTTGATTACAGGGGTTTATTGTAAGGCTTTTAGCCTGAAAACGGTCTGTTTTTAGAGAAAACTCTCTCCGTTTCGCCCCAAAAATTTAATAGAAAGTTAAGTAAATGATCAGGGCAAGGTCCTGCAACCATAGGCTGCAACCTGAGTCTTGCATCTCATATAGTTGCCTAGGAATGCATTCATGATGACGTGATACATGCCTGCCTTGTGTGCAAATGTGAGTTTTATGTGAATGTTATGGCGTTTACCTAGTTAGGTGCGGCTTGAGTGAGCTGATTGACTGGATGAAAGAACCATTTGCTAAGGTGTAGGCCGAGTGGCTCGTATTCTTGTGGGTAAGTTAAATGTGAGCTCAATCCAAGTTTTTTTGCTTATGTGCCTTAGTGATTTTAATCAAAAGTCTAAAGAACATAGGATTTGAAATTGAATGATTGGAAAACCTTAACTCTAAGCTCATCTTTGCTCCTAAAGTACGATTTGCTCATCGGGCCCCATAATGGAGTGAGCAGACGTACTCAAAGGTTGGTAGAGATAGAGCTAGAAGCAGTTAAAGTTTTCCGATTAGTGAGTTGGGGTCATGTTGTCGCATTAGAAACCTTGCTAATTGTTTGGTCAGGTTTTATTGTTACATCGAAGGACTTATGTCCCCTTATTAATGTTGAATAAGTTTAGGTTCACGAGTACATGCCTTGAAGTTGTACGTGTTAGAATGTTGCTCGCAATTACGTATGTGCTAAGATGTGTGCGTTGATAGAGTTCTTTGTAATGGGCTAGTAAAGGAATTATTGGAAACTAGTTGCTATGATTGATGATTCTACTAAATGGTACCTTGCTGCTATGAATTTTGAATTTCCTGAGTGAAATTAGGGGATATTTTCGTGTGCATGCTCAGAAAACTAACTGCTAGTTGTAGGACCTCTGTAACACCCCCAGCCCCTAGGGCCGAAAGCGTTACGTCTTCTTAACTTTCTTACTTAAGTTCTGGGACGAAACGGACAGAGTTTCCCCTGAAAACTGACCGTTTCCAGGCTAAATGCCTTATAACAAGTCCCTGTAGATGAACAGAAGCGTAAACATATAAAATGTAGCTCAACGGCCACACGCCGGAGTTCACAACTCAACGAGTCACTCGCTCGGAGTACACCAACCAATTTAATTCAAGAACAAAGAAGAAAGGGAAGATACAACTCAACGGTTCACACAACCGGAGTACACGGGGTTTACATCCCAAGACATAGGTAAATTAACCCAAAGGCATCTAATTGACTAGATGGTTGGTTCATACGGCCATACAGAGCGACCTTTATACCATATACATTACATGAACTAGCATAA
>NCQT01093063.1:0-15398 GCA_002740465.1 Stenocereus thurberi | reverse complement strand
AAGCCAAACCCCCAAAACTCTCAAACTCTTCTCTGCCTCACCAGCCCGGCACCCTCTATCCCTCTCATTCTTCTGCTGCTCGCAGGCCACCCATCAATGCCAGCGGCACCTCTATCCCCGTCGTTGGCCACCCTGAGATCCAAACCCTTGCACCATTGCTTCTCAGCCCTGTGAGAAAACCCCCTCCGCTGTTCTGCCTCCCCTCCTCTGCAGGCCAGCCCGGCGATTCCCCAGCCACTGACAACCGTTGCTGCTCGCCCATCCGCCGGCCGTTCATCCACCGACACCATCCTCTCTCTCTTCTGGTGCTTACTCAAAATTGTGGCTCTGTCAAACAGCCCTCCTGCTGCCCGTGTTTTTGCGTTCGCCGACCATTTGACGCTGCTGCTGCCTCACCAGTCGCTCGACGCCGCTGTCGGGTCGCCGGATCCCGCCCTCCAATGCCACTCAGTTCAACCTCCTCCTCCTTCACTCCTTTGGTTGTGTTCAAGTGATAAAAGGTCTGAAACCCTAACTTCTATAAATATGAATTTTTGATGTTAAATTTGTTCTATTAGCTGAGTTATTTAGCTTTAATGAATGCTAATTTGAAATTTTCTTGAATTTTGGGTGTGAAATTAAATTGGTAAAGGGAGGTTGAAGTTTGAACATGAATCAAAATGTGTGAGTTGAAGGTGTTTAGATAGGTTTTAAACAAAATTGAATGAAATTAGTGGGTATATATGTTGAATGTGTGGATTATATTATGATCATGATATGGTACTTCGGGTTATGGATTGAATGAGAGGTGGGATGTTTTGGGTTTAAGGATTTAAGCTTATTTATATTGTTTCGATTCTGTTTTATAGAATATTTGAATGAAAGTAATGAAATACATGCGTTGAATGTGGAAGTGTTAATGTCTTAAGCGTGGTGATTTAGGGTTTATATGGTTGAGTGAAACTTTGAACTATCAGTGTTGGTTTGAAGATGTTGAGCATAATTTTAAGGAAAATCGAATGGAATTAATGGCTTAACCAAGGGTTAGAGAAATGTATAGCCATGGATATAGTGGTTTAGGAATTATTGAATAAGGTTTATTATAATCATATTTGTTGTAATTACATTGCCTTATGGGGGCATAAATAAGTTGAATGCACTAATTAAAGTGAAAAAAATATGTTGGAAGGATGAGCGTAGGCATGAACGTTGATATGTAAGTCGAGTAGGATTAGCAATTAGCAATGAGGAGCCATGGTGAAGATTGGTTCTTGAAGCATAACTAAAGGAAGGGGGGGACTAATCAATGGATTAAAATTGACATTATTGAATAACTAGATGTCAATGTAGTGCCAAAGGTCGGGCTAAGATCGATTCATGTTCAAGTGGATTGAGATTGATGGATTCCTTTTGTTTTATAACTCGAACAAGATAAAAGTAAGCTAGGGTAGCTCGAATGTTATAAATTCAAAATTTGGGTAGAATTATTTATTTAAAGGCAATAGGGAGCGTGGAGTGTGCTTAATCAAAGTAATGATAATGATGATGGATCCTAAGTATTTTTGAGAGTGGCTTTGGAAGTAAAATCGCCCAAGGAAGTGATTAAAGGTTGAGTTATGCGCCCTTGGGCCAAAGGAATGGCATGTTCTCTTTAACCTAAAACACCGACATTTCGATTTAGGCCAAGAGCATGAGCTTCACAACATTGAAAATAAGCCTAGGATTGTAAACCGAACTCAAATGTCTTAAACCCATTGTTTTGGAAAAATCACTGCAACTAACAAAAATAGTTCTTATAATAATAACTATCATAACAATGGGAGTAATAAGGATGACTGTACTAATAATAACAACATAATAACAACAGCGAAGTAATTGTCGTTACTTCTATTAATCAAAACAAAGTAAACAATATTAACGCGTTTATAGTAATAATTCGAATGATAGTGTCAGTAACTGCGACATTGATAAAACCAAGGCAAACCCCACCGTCATGCTCTCATGACAAGAGAAATGAAAACAAAAACAAAATTAGAATCAATTAAGTTGGTAATAATCGTGAGGCTAATAAGAATAAGGGAGGTTAAGGGAATGTAAATTAGTTAATCAGTTAGAAAATTTAATAAAACTTCTTAATCGATACTACTCATAAGAATAATAAGGATGACTAATGAAGTGCTAATCAATTTACTGTTTCAGTGTTGCATCCTGCTGTATACTCGTATGTACATGAAAGGACTACATAGGAAGCTCTCGAGGTTCTTCAAGAGTCAGCAAGTTGGATCCTCAACAGCACCGCCAGATACGACTTCTTCAGAAGAAGATGGTGAAAATGAGCCCGATACATCCGAATTGGGTGATTCCTCCCATGATCAGTTTCGATGTGTTTTACTAGTTGAACAATTTTAGTTATGTTTGTTGATTACGCATGTGGAACCTATGTAGGTACATTTTGAATACTTCTAATGGGACTGTACATTAATTTGATGATTTTATTATATAAATTATTTCACTTTATTTGCTTGTTTACGTGCTATGACATTGATTAAATTGGAAATGCTATATCCGAAAAAATATGTGAGTTCTTAGCAGTAGATTTCTTATGACATTTTACAAAATTTTTGACGGGATATTCAGCTTCCGTTGAAATTTTTTACAGGCTCAGCCAAATAGCTTGTCAAAAATTTTGCCCATAGCCTAAATTCCAATCCTTCAACAATTTTTGATGGACAGCATACTCTGTCAAAATTTTCGTCAAAATGCTGTTTTGATGGGACAATAGTCCGTCAAAAATTTCGTTGAAATCTTACTGACGAGGTGTCAGTCTGTCAAAATGGGCCGTCAAAAAATTTTTGATGGATTGTCAGGCTGTCAAAAACTGCCGGTCAAATTTTTTTCGGGTCCGTCAAAATTGCAATTTCGACGAAACATTTTTTGACTGATATTCTTTCTGTCAAAATTTCCGTCAAAAAACCTATTTTCCATCAAAAACTCAACTTTTTCCGTCAAAATTCCGTCAAAAAGAAGTGCTTTAACCTAATCTGTTCATAGTAGTTCAAGTTCTCTTGAAGACAATGATGAAATGAGCTGATGAGCAACATCATGCGAGAGCTGATGGCATGGACCGCAAGAGCTAGATATTACAAATAAAAGTTGTCTAGTAGAATATTTTCAGTTTTGGATATTTCTGATGTAAGGTGGTTATAACTACCTGCATGTGACTGTGTCACTTGGAGCCCAATATCTAGGTACCTGCAAACATCCAGAATAACATGCAGAAAACTCTTCAATATTTTCTCATTCCTTCTTTCTGTCTTCTCTCATTTTTAGCTCAGCATCATCAATGGCAGACCTCCAAAATTAACATGGTATCAGAGCAGGAAACTGATGAGGAGCTGGATTATCACTTTGCAGGTCCAGCCATTTGTTTTCATACAGAACATGAAACTGAACATTGGGTCATAGACACAAGTGCTACAGACCATATGACATCATCATCTAAATGTCTATCCAATATCAAAAACGGTGAGGTCAGATGTTTCATTAAGTTACCAAATGGCATTCAAGTGCCCATTACACATGTAGGAGATGTACAGTTATGCAATGATCTGGTTTTAAAAGAAGCCATGATGGTTCCAGCCTTTAAATATGACCTGCTGTCAGTAAGCAAACTGTGCAAGGATAGCAACTGCATAGCCATATTTCATGATAAAATATGCTTAATTCAGGACTATGCAACAAAACAGTTGAAAGGTATAGGTGAGCACAGAGATGGCCTTTACCTCCTGGTGAATTCCCCACTTACAAAATTTATCCCTGTGCAAATATTGCAAATAAACAGGTAGGATTTGGTGTATGGTATCAAAGACTAGGGCATGCTCCCGTGTCAAAGTTAAGACATGTTGAGAGTGTACCTAGGCCTAGTGGCAGTAAGGAGGTATGCTTAACCTGTTACTGACCGTCTTGAGTTGGGACAGCTCCCTCATTTGATTAAAATTGTGTGCACGTGTTAGACCTTGTTAGTAGCCCACACATGAGGGGGCGTGTTGGAGTATGAAAATGGGCATTGTCCCATATTGATAAAATTCAAAGAATATGATAGTGGGTGTTGTCCCACATTGCTTAAATTAAAGGGTTTGAACATGTATATAAGCTTGCGAGTTACTCCACCCATTGATAATTGATTTTGGAATGGGACCTCATTTGAGCTTATGTACAGGACTCGTTATTGAAAGCCCAATTAATATACAAAATTTAACATGGTGTATTCTTTGCTAAGGACTCAAGTTATCAACTGAGAGCATTTTGTGACTCAGACTGGGGGAGCTGTCCCAACTCAAGACGGTCAGTAACAGGTTATGCTGTACTACTGGGAAACTCCTTGATTTCTTGAAAATCAAAGAAGCAAGGGGGGTTGTGTCTCGATCTACTGCAGAAGGTGAATACAGAGCTATGGCTAACAGCTGCTGTGAATTGACTTGGGTGTTGGCCTTGCTGAGAGACTTGGGTGTGAAACCAGTGTTGCCAGTGCAGTTGTTTTGTGATAATCAAGCTGCACTTCACATAGTGAGAAACCCAATGTTCCATGAAAGGACGAAACACATCGAGGTGGCTATGTCAGAGACAAGTTCAAGTTAGGACAAGTTAAGCCATGCTACGTGAACTCCAAGAATAAGTTGGTTGACTTGTTCACTAAGATTGTTTCTGCTACTCAGTATGCAATCCTGTTGAGCAAGCTAGGGGTTGTTCGTTTTACACAACCACTAGCTTGAGGGGGAGTGTTGAAGACAATGATGAAATGAGCTGATGGCATGGACTGCAAGAGCTGAATATTACAAATAAAAGTTGTCTAGTAGGATATTTTCAGTTTTGGATATTTCTGATGTAAGGTGGCTATAACTACCTGCATGTGACTGTGTCACTTGGAGCCCAATATATAGGTACCTGCAAACATCCAGAATAACATACAGAAAATTCTTCAGTGTTTTCTCGTTCCTTCTTTCTGTCTTCTCTCATTTTCAGCTCAGCATCATCAATGGCAGACCTCCAAAATTAACAAGTTCTGCTTCTTGGCCTTAGCCTTCCAGAATTGCTTCTGGGAATCGCCCTCCAACTCCAAGAAAGAGAGATTCCACTTGAAACCATTTTTCTCCCATACTTCCCCCAAAAGTGCCTAGTTCTAATCAACCTGTAGGTGGCAGACGGAAGTTAATATTTTTCTGGTTCACGACTTCCTTATTCATCCATATTCCTCATGGATCTAGGTTAAGGATTTTGACACCCATAAGGGTTTTAGAAACCGAATGGGCTCATTAAGGGGAAGGCAGTAGACATGATTAGTTGCTTGGAAGCCTTGGGGTAGCATGGTCTTAAAAATCTTCTTTCCACCTGTCTTGTTGATTTGCGGTTTCTTTTGTTTTGTGGCCGTGAATTTGTCTGCTGTTTCTTTGTATCTTGTCTATTAACATTTATCTTGGATTTTTACCGCACTAATCAGGGTTGAATTACGCAGTTAGTGATGGAACTGCTCTGTGGGCTGTGGACATCATGAATATGGCTGCTATAAGCACTAAAAAACTATTTGAGCCATACTAAAATAAAATCAAATTAACTAATTGGGTCAATCCTTTTGATTAGTTTAATCAAACCCAAAAGACTCACAAGTCAGATCCAAAAAATTCTCGAGTCAAGCCCAGGACGAAGCCCAAATGGCTTTCAAGTCAATGCTAAGTCAAAACTCAAGTCAAAGCTCAAATTAAAGCTCAAGACGACTATCAAGTCAAGTCACAACCTAAAGCGCGAACAACTTTTAAGTCTAGGCGCGGTCGACATCAAGTCAAAGTCAAAGCAAATAACTCTTAAGTCAAAACAATCCAAGATGAGGCCTGATTGAAGGCCCAAAACCCAAGTCAAGGCCCATCTTGACTTTCAAGGGGGAGGGGAAAGCTTTCATATAAATAGGACCCTACCCTCCCTTGATTCAAGGGTTAGAAAATCCACCCAGAAGGAGAATTAGAGAATCATACACATTGTATCCAATAAAGATTATACCTATACATTCAAATCAATATAAAGATTCAGTATTGTATCCACATTCCTATCTAATTCATTTAGACTTGAAATTTGTGTTTACGAATTTGGTACGCCCGGTAAGACATCTCTACGTCTCATCTATTTCTCCTGAAAGATCAAGATCTTCAAGTCTTAAAAAGTTTCATCTTCAAAGAAGACATGGCCATGAAGAACATTGCCGCGCAAGCTCTGAAGTAGAAGAACACAGGATCTCTCTCTTGTAGATCCTGTGAAGCGAGCGCCACTTCTAGTAGGCGCGCTCACGCAATGAAGATCAGGAGTATGGTGAAAGCTACTGCGCCGACCACTGCTAGGCAAACTACGTCGGCCCCATTCGAACTCCAAGACTCGAAGACGCAACAAAAGGCGTTATCTTGGATGAATGGAATTCAAAACCCCCAGCTTCAATCTCCAGTCTGCGAGGTTGAAGACTACTACAATAGTAATTCTTTTCGCCCTCACCAAAGGGGACGCGCATGTCAGAGACTGAAGTCGAGTCTTCCAAAATTGTTGTGATGCCAGCCATGATGATAGGCTTAACCACTCTGGAATAGGAGATGGCTAACATGAAGTTCATCCTAGAAAAACTCACCAGGGAGAATGAAAAAAGGAAGTGCACATTAAGCTTCAAGAAGAAAAGATTAATCAACTAACTAAGAAGTTAGAAAAACGGTCATCTCAATCTTTTTTAAAGGATCCAAAAGGAGATGGAATCAGAGGATCATACACATTGTATCCAATAAAGATTGCAATCATACATTCAAATCAATATAAAGATTCAATCTTGTATCCACATTCCTGTCTAATTCATGTGGACTTGAAATTTGTATTTACAACTGCTAAGAGTGTTTTTGTGGTGATAGTGAGATCTCTCTAAAGGACCATCAACAAAGATTATAGTTATAACCACTGAGTAGCTATATGTGCCTTTGCCTTATGAGTTGTTCTAAGATATAAGATAGTTGGCTAAGATTTTGGGAATTGAATGGCAAGGATTAAAGAGTAAGAGAATCCCTAGAAATCGTTGAATAGTTTGAAAGTGCTTACTTATAAAGGCCATGTGAGTTGCGAGTTAAACATGTTGAGCAGTGAGCATCTCTTCACGTCCATAAATATAAAGGCCTTGTGCCCTTGCCTTTTGGTTTCTAGCGTCAGTAGGAGAAATGTTGAGCAGTGAGCACCTCTTCTGAGTTGAACATGTTGAACAGTGAGCACCTGTTCGAAAAACATGTTAATTTGGGGTAACCGTAAAGTGTGGAAGCATCATGTGAATATCATATGTGAATTTTTAAATTCTCTATGGAATAAGCACAATATCTTAGTGTTGTCTTAAATTGTTACCGCAAATGCACGGTGCTAGTTGTAGCTAGCAATGGCAAGTACGGATCGTGCCTACAAGGAACATGATTCCAATCACAAAATTCGATTTATAACACTCAATTTAGGCAAGAGTTTGAATGATTGCTAACTAGTAGTACTATTTTGCTGAAACTGACAAATTGTCAGGTTCAAAGATAATAAAGGTCTTAGATTGGGATTCACCACACTATTATGCTATATGAACCATGACTAAAGCATACAAACCATGCCCATGAAAATAATCGAAGCGGAGAGGATTAAAGTTTAGAGTGCATCAAAGCCTTCTCTCGAAGGTCAATAGACTGACTAGGTTAACCTTAGTTATCTATTTTCATGAAACTAAGGTCATCAAGGTCACAAGAGTAAGCAATCGATTATTCCTAATTGAAACCCTAACTGTTTTCACGTCAGAAATATAAATCGCTCACAAAGTTGCACTAAATAAAGGATTCAACTTTCGTTGATCTTCTAAACCCTAATTAAGAACAGTGAATTAAACTCTCTCAAACAATCCAACCATTAAGAATAGTGAAAGACTTCAATTCACAATCACAGGCACAATTCATAAAAACCTAAATCATAATTTAATTTCACATAATAGGGGCTACTCCCAATCCAAGACTAATAATTTAGCCTCTAGCCATACTAATGATCACAATCAAGAAGATGAATCTAGAAACCATCACAAAAGATGCAAACTTTAATTTAGATCGCAAAGGAAAAAAAAAAGAAATGTACTTTAATTGATTCCAAGAGCAGTGGCACCAATTCGCATTTGATTCAACTTCAATCTAAAATCTAAGATTTGTGAAAGTATCTAATATTGAAAACCTAAATTGCCCTTTCCGAGAGCCTACAACAAAAATTACAAGATGTCCAATTGTAACCACTAGGCACTAAAGTGGCACAGTCGTGCCACAGAGCACGGTGCCACCGTGTCACTCTTCTGGTCAGCTGCTCCTACGATTCTTCCTTGGCACAACTGGACTACCTGGCATGGGGTTCCCATGCCAGTCCCCTGGCCTATGGCAACCTCTTCCTTTGCTTGAAATCTGCCTTCTTGGTCCTCCTTTCGTGCGGCATTAGTGCATTTTCCTCTTTTCCTCAATCGGAACTCCTAAAAATATGAAACATCTTGCATGAGCAAATTCAGGGTAAATGAGGCCTATTCGACCCCTATGCTTTGGGGTTCAGCCCAAAAATCACTGAAAGGAGAGGTCAAAACTCAGTTCAAAAGAGGTAAAAATGAAGGTTTATCAACTCCCCCATACTTATCTCTTGCTTGTCCTCAAGCAGGGTTATCAACTAACAGAACGGTGAGGAGAGATTTACCTCAAAGTGCCATCCTTCTTAAGTAAGCGGTGACAACTAGGTCAATGATCATGGTAGCTCACAGCTTAGAAACGCAATAAGGGCCAAATCTTTTTTCAAAAATACATGTTCTAAAATGTAAATCACTTGACTATGTGTAAGAATAAATACCCCATTTTGGACTGCTTAGAAGTGTCCTACTTCCCCCTGAATCATTGGTGAGCTAGCTAGATTGGTATATTCTCACTTTAGGAGTAAGAAGGGGAGCTCTCCTCTCATGTATTTAGGGCATAAATTGATCACTCAAAATCATCCTCGATGCATGCATGCTACCATTAGCTTGGTAAAACTCTCAATTCTCCATCAATAGAGGCTAATGCACAGGTGTCAATCATAAGGGCTTTTCAAAGGTTGTATCGGGGTTAGGGCTATAGGTAAGGAGGGCTAAAATTTAGGTGGGAGGGACTAATTATCCAAGTAGAGAGCAATCACAACCATCTCCACTCCAAAACGCAGTTATCACCACTATCCCACAATTTAGGCACAACGAAAGGTGGTTGAAACTTATTCTTTTTTTGCTAAATAAAACTCCCTTGTCCAAACATCTTATTCATGCACTTTCTTCTTCTTTGTTTGCCCTTTTTTTTCCTTTTGTTTTGTTTTCCTTTTTTTTTTGGGAAGAACGGAAAAGAATGGCCAGGGTCTAAGGGCTATTCAACTCCCAATCATGCAAGGCGAACAACCAAGCAGAGCCAACCACTGAGGTGCACCAACAAGTATATTCCCCAATCAAAGATAACTCACGACATTGCTCTACTAACTTGGCATAGGGTAGGATTGTTCATTTCAGACTATGAGTTAAATAGGTATGGGTGAATCAAATGATAGGGAAAAAGCTCAAAGGGGTAGCAAATAGAACAGGATAAAGCAAGGTGGTTTTTTTGCTCATGTGGCTTAAAAACAAACGAATGCCTTAATCATATTAACACCATGCACATGCCAAATGTGATTTCGAAGAGAGTTAAGCCAAGTTCTAGAGATGCACCCGTAAGAAAGTTGAACACTCATGAAAGGATGTTAAAGACCATGTACAGTGAATGGCCATTAAGGCTCAAAATCTCACTAGGTCTTTTACCAAAATCAAAAACTAGCTTAAAAGGTTGGCCAACAATCAGGGTTCAACTAGTTCACATCACAGCAATGCTCAGGTGTAACTATGCAAGCATACATAGCCCACCAAATCAAAACATTTTCACAACCATTTTCACAAAATGTTGGCCCCGATTAAGCCTCTTTGCCACAAAATACCACAATTATCCATCCAAATCATCACCCCTTGAATGTCATCATTAGAGGGGTTTTCAAAAAGAACGTCGGCTTTTTTTTTTTTCCTTAAAGCGATAAAACTAACTAAAGGATCCATAAGCAGATAAATAGAGAGAAAGGTGAAAGGATTACCTTGTGGTCTTGTACAACCATACTCAACACGTCTCCACTTCGGATCAATGGTTAGGAAAGATATGTACAATGCATCATCTACCTAAATGAATGTCCTACATGCCTACCTAATGCAGGGAATGAAATTACGACTTAAGAATGCCCCTAAGCTAGAATGAAACCTAAAATTCTGAATGCAAGAAGATATATATACAATGCAACCCTTTAGTATTCACATGCAAACTCCCTAAACATGAATAAAACTAATGAGCTCACCTCCTATGCTTGAATTGTTCATTGTCCCTACCGAAAAGAATATACATAAGAAGTGAAAAGGAGAAGGGGGTACAACTTATAGTTACTGGGTCCCATCAGGCCCAAGAGGCAGCCAAAAATATGAAAGAAATGGGTGAAAGGTGGATGAATTGCCCGGATCATATGATGGAAATGGCGATGAACCCCCTTGATCGCCCGGGAAAGTGCGAACATGCTCCTCCTACTGTCTAATGGACTCTTGTTGTTACCAGAGCAACTGATTCATCCTCCTCCTCTCTTTGTACTCCCGGGCTTCCTTTATAACCCATTCCTTCTCATGCTAAATCCGCCGCCACTCTCGCTCCTGTTGGCAATCAACAAATCCCCAAAAATAGGTGACTCCCTCATCAATAGAGTCCATGCGTCCATAGAAATGATGAAGATCATCACGCATTGTAACGCCTCCAATTGCTAATGCCTGATTACTTCACTTTGCCCACTAATTTATTATTACTTTACAGCGGAAGAATTTCAATTTAATTGGAGGCATTACCGCCACTTCATGATGGAACAAGGCTATATGGTTTACTGTACTTTTGGAAACACAAGTAAACATCTGTCTAATCATGCAGTTCATAATGGATGTGACGACTTGGCAGATCAACTCTAAGTATTACCCGCCCCATAATTTCAAAAGCACAACTTTAAGCCATTCTCCAGAATGCTATCTACCATCACTGCGAGCCTTAGGCTAGCTACACCCAACCATAACTGCAACACTTGTTCACTACTTGCTACATTTCTGGTTTGTCAGGAGGACGAGCGTTCACGGATCTCTTACCTAAAACAGAAAACATAAAAACATTCGGATGATGAGTCGAAACTCAGCACGTACATTCCTATGCAGTAAAATAAGTTTTATGTGAAATTAGTTGGGCCGGCCGCATTTCAAAAGCATTTTAGTTTGCAAACAGGAGAGAGAGAATGTACATGTAAAACTGCTTTGCTGATTATTATCTGAAAGTGGACCCCTTGGTCGATGTACATCTTGAAACGATCATATTTTAGGTACTCACTCCCCCAGGCAGATCAAGAAGCCTGAGTTGACGCCGCACGCGGGTATATTGATGGCCATAAGCCCTGATGATTGATAATTGGTGGGGTCACTTGTTTATGTGACAAAACATTGAGAAATTGGTTCATTAAATGAATCTTGTATTAATTTTTCATTGCTGAGAACCTTGTGAGTTTTTAAAGAACATAGGCAGTGTACACACCTGATCTTTGATATTCTCTCTCCTTGGTAATGAAGAATGTGCGTTGACAGCTTGAAACGACAGAGGTGACCTCACTCCGGTTTCAAATATGTTATTTGTGCGATTAGTGCAAGATCAAGGAGTTTAATTGAGTTTCTTGGTTTTAATGAATAATTTAATTTAAATCCCTTGATCTCTGTGTTAATCATTAGCATGACAAACGTTATTGCTATCATAAATGATATTTATATTATTAAGCTATGATAGATCTTAATATTACTACTCATAGTGTTACAAATAGTAATGTCATTGTCAATAAACCTATTATAGTCATTGCCATTAGTGGTGTTAGATGTCATGCATTGATATTGTCATGAATTTCCTTTCCATTATTATTACGTTCATCATGAAAAGAGATATTATGGTTAGCTATAGGAATTTAGTTATAAGGGATTAAGTTACTAACTCGACTTGCGGTTCTAGCTCGATTTCCGATGTCACACCATGCTTTCCTACACCAATTGAAGATATTTTTGCTCCTTTAAATGGGCTCTGATCCTGTTTATTCATTTGAGTCTCAAAACATACTTCATTCTTCAATATTCAACAAGAATTAATCCTTACTCCTCTCTTCAACATACCCAAGCACGTAATTAATCTTTAGCATCCATTCCACCCCAGTTATCTTACCCTTTTACGGAATCACGAGAGTTCAACCCAATTCACCCCAAAAATTCGTCCAATGATTCCTAATTTAGTCTCTCATATCCATCTCATACTTAATTCGTTTTCCATTCCTCAAATTAATCTCAAAGAGTTTAATTAGGCTACTAATCTCAACGACCCAATAAACAATTCCTTCCTTTAATTACTAAACCCTAGAATCAAAGTAACCCACACTTAGTTCATGATTTGCAAATATTCAAAGTCACCATATCTCCTTCCATTCTCTCCACCGTCCATATTTGGAAAACAGGTCATGTCATATACTTATAAAACCACCCCAAATATACACAATTCTCGTTAATTCCAAATTCGATTATTTATTATAATTTACAGAAACATAAATCATCCACAACCAAACTTGTATTTTGAATAAGCCGTGATCATAACATAACCCACACCTTCATTTCATTACATATATCCACGCATTCAATATGCATAACTTTTCCCACTTGGCCTCTATGTTCATGGTATGCTTGAACTTATTAACCTCGCACATATATATACATATATATATCGATATAATCATCACTTAATTCATTAACACCAATAAATCAACATAATTAGCTTAAACTTCATTTAAGCCATAAACCTTGAATTTCCATACCCATGATAGTATTGCACGTACACATACTCCAAATTTTCAATCAATTATAACAAAATTTCGTCTCAAGTCTCCAAAACAACACGCACATCCAGCATATATAATTCACTAATTTCATTTAATTGTTCATTGAAATCAATCTCAATCTCATCAAAATAGCATGATCAATCCCAACCCTTACACCCCCAAATCACATTCCCAATACCACGTTTATCCCCATCCCCACGTTATCCACTTAATTTCAATCAAAGTTCAAGAAAACTGCAATTTAATAGATATTCAAACTAACTATATCAATATTCACAAAATTGAATAACAAACAATCAAACCCAAATTAGGAGAGATTAGGGTTTCACACCTTTCACTCCAAATTGGAGTTTGAGCAAGAGGAAGGAGATGGTGAGGTTGTTGGGTAGTGGTGGACGGCAGTCAGAACGGCCGGCGTTCGGCAGCTGCCGGGTGTCCTGGCCGTCGACGCGTGACCAATGAAGGAGAAGGGGCCGCGCAGTACAGGGGATTGAAAGAGTTGAGGGAGTGATGGGGTTGGCTGGTGGTGTGGTCGGCGACTGGGGTTGTCGATGGCCGGTGATGGGTGGTGACGGGTGGCCGGTGAGTAGCCGGCCGATGGTGAGCATCGGGCAGAGCAAAGAAGAGGAAAGGGGAGGTGTGTCGTGGGCCGCGAAGAAGAAGCAAAGGAAAATGTTTGGGTGCCTGGTTTTTTTTTTTTTTTGAGTTATGTCGGTTTTTTTTCCTTTTTCTTTTTTTTGTGTCTTATTTTATTTTATTTTTCTATTCATTACATACGTACATATTTTAGTTGAATTGATAAATAAAATTTCACAGCCTTTGGATGTAAACTTTTGGGAATGGACATTTTTATTATTTTGATTATCACCTCAATCTTTATTTGAACATAACTTACATTTTTATGATTGTTGCATTATTATTCTTCGTATATCATTTTGATAGTTAGGCGAATTTTTATTTTATTTATTTATTTATTTTTTTATCTTAGCGGTCATTCGAATATTTCTTGACATTTGATGGAATTATGTTGGAGTACAATAAAATCGTTCTGACGCCACGTCGTCGTTTCAACCTGCAATGCACAAATACATATGCATATATATAGAAAATGTTGAATTGTGAAATGCGGGGCCCAATTTGATTAATTTGTAATTAAGATGATTCAATACAATTACAATGAAGATTAGGTTCAGGCCGTTACACGAGGGACTTAAGCAAAGCAACTATCACGGTTTCAATTGTCGAGTCTGTCGTGAAGGGTTTTCAGTTTTCAGTTTCTCTTAAGTTTCGCTTCTCAAAATAATAAAATTCTTAAATTATCAGCAGTAACTTTTTTTTTGGGCTGTAGACTTTTAGGAGGGATTCTAATATTTTCAAATTCAATTAGTTGAATTTAGGTGAGAAAAGAAAAATAACTTAAGAGGGAATTTTTACGAAGGAAATCAATTAAAAACTTACAAGGAAAAAATAAATAGTTAATAGTTTTAAATTTTTAATTTGATAGATATGTAGTAAAAATATAAGAGAAAAAAATATTTGGTCATAATAGGAATTAAGAAAAGATAGGCACAATTAACAAATTATTAAACTTATTAGGATCTCGCAATCCTCTTTTGCTATTTGATTCACTTAATGAGTTAATGCAATGCACGCTATGATTATAATATCATTATGTGACTACTGTCAAAAATACCGCACTATTGATCTATGATTCTAAATCATCTTTGTAACATGTTTAATTCTACATAATCATATTCAAGAATGTATGTTTGTATATGATCTCATAATAATGTGACTCATTTGAATTTAGGACAATTAAATTCCAAGTCTTGAGTTTCGATGACGAACATTTATAATCACATAAATATAATGCTAATTGACATACACTCATTATTGCTGTTACATTTGAGTTTTGACTCATAAGATATATCAAGTTGTTACTCTCACAAAGATAAATCCTTGAATTTTGATGCATAATAACTTAACGAGCTACCAAAGAACATTGATTTGATTATTGAAAATATCGACTTGAACCAAATTGTTTCTGTTTACCAGCTCCAAATGTGGCAATCGTGAAGTTGTGAACCAACGTAGTAGTTAAAATAAAAATTTTATCATTTTCAATATTTTTTTGGGTCATTTTTTAATGTATGTTTTGGTATTGGGCCTTACAAATAAAATCATTAACTCATGACTTGCGTTCAATTGGTTCACTAATTTTGTCATCGCATGACCTCAATTGAGATATTTGAAACTTAACTTGAGGAGACATAATTCTTTGGATAATTGCAAGATGGGTCTGATTTAGGATCAGGGATGGTTGTATACTTGTATTTGTAAGTTACTAACTTTTTTAGTAAATTTATAACTAAGCC
>NCQT01093005.1:5586-31696 GCA_002740465.1 Stenocereus thurberi | reverse complement strand
ATATACATATACATATGCATATATATGCATATATGTATGTATGTATGTGTGTGTGTATGCGCGCGTGCGTATGTATGTGTGTGTGTATGTCTGAATGAATGTAAGTGTGCGTAAGTGTGTGTGTGATGTAATGCCCTAAATTGGCTTAAAATGCATATCCCAATCAACTAGTTCACATAATTTAGTAAAATATTAGAATTAGATTATACGTATAAGTGATCAACTAAAATTTCAAGGCTATTACATCATACAATTGAATATTTACAAGATAATGTGATTAATTCAATTATAATTAGTTTATTTAGTCAATATTAGCACACTGTGCTAAGATGTAGTCTCTAAAAAGACAAAACACATTGCCAAATTTCAAGCATATGTTGAACGCATTTTGTGCAAAAATTTGTGGTGTGTTCCTTGATAATGGAATTACATATTTATATGTAATTTAAATTTTGTTGATCAAATATATGAATTTTAGAATTTGGAAATTAATTAGAGGGTCATAATATTCATTTTAAGCATGTTTCAAGTTATACCAACTTTATGATTCTAACAAGTGCCTGTTTCTGACAAGCCAGTCAAGGTCACTAAGAATAAGAGTTCACGGTATTTGAACTCTCGCTTTGAAGCTAGTGGCTGTCAGTTACGTAATGATCTTATTGAGCAGGTTACCTGTGAACCATCAAGGATATAGCTAGGATTTAAGCATTTATGCAATCAAGATCTAATGACCCTTAACATATATTGCAAATGTGTCTTGAGATCAAAACATATACCAAGCAACTCATCAGATCGAAGCGATTCTTCAATCTCCCTTTTTTTGCTAAATGGATAGCATATAGGACAAAGGATATAAATTATAAGTTATGTTCCCCTATTTTCAGCAATTCAAGCATAAGATAAACCATGTGTAGTTTAAATTGTAAGCACCCCCTAATTTTTCTAGGTAGAGCAACATATAAGCACATTGAACTAATAAAGCATATTATATGCCACGTATGTAAAAGCAATCATGATCATCTATATGGAAAGAAAATAGAATAAGAAGATCAGTTAGGAGATACGCAATATATGTTAGCCACAGAGTTTTCAACTTCATAAGGATTGAAATCCAATTTGAGTTCGTCGCAAGGCCCACTGCCTTGAGAGATGTCAAACTAACTACTTTAAGGGTTACCTTTAACCCAGGTATACCTATTAGAGTAAATTCCGATATTTTCTCCCCCTTTGACTTTCGTCAGAAAATGGGATTATCTAAGAAAAATATTGGGCATTGTTCAAACTTACGAAGCAAAAAACAAAATTGCCAAAATAAACCAGCAAAAACTATAGAAATTGTTCTAGAAAAACTAATGGAGATTGTTTGTCAAGATGAGTGGGGGTGGACTAGTTATCAAGAGGGACTGAACAGAAAGCTTGGACTAAAATGGGCATTTTAGCCAGTAAAGACTAGGAGGATGATGCAGTTTCATATGCTTGGGGAGCTCTCAACTTCCACAAATGCCTTCTTGTCATCTACCTTAGTTCCATTACCCTTCTCTTATCCCTACTTCTTTTCTTCAGCGGCATTGTTTCTTTTTTCCTCAACTATCCACTCTTCTTTAATGTCAATCTCTTTCCTTTTTCTTAAGGAAGCTTCTGTGAAGGGTCCCTTGGCAATTATCAATGCTCTATTAGTTACTTTCAAATTGTGTTCCTTCCCCACTTGGTCTAACTGCTTTCGAACATACCCAAAGATTAGTTCACGGTCTTTCTCTAGGGTTGCCTCCACTGCATCCTTGATAAGCTTGCAAGTTATAACCTGAAGTCCCTTTTACAGGAGTCTCGGGCCTTTTAGCTTATAAATCCACTCTGTATGATAGGACCTTTACTCCAACAAGAAAGTTTTAAACTTACCACTAATAAAGGGCAGCCTAAAAATTCCAAGGCTTGGTGTGTCAAGTAGGGATTGGGATCGGTCTTGGTTAGGTATGGGTTTGATAGGCTTGGAAGGGTGCTCTTCTTAAAATGTTCATCTTGTGCAACCATTCCTTAGAAGAAGTATGCCTTAATTTCAAGGATTCTAGCTTATTATTGAGTCAACCACTTCAATGCATTCGCTATCTTCAAAGTGGAACCTTAAAGTACTCAAACACTTTTAGTAGAAGAGCATTGTGAGAACACTCCTTGACTATGTCTATAAAATCTAGAATAATCTTTGAGAAGGTCTCATCATGATTAGACATGATGTGTTTAACCATTCTAAGGGCCCTGACAGGAAGAAATTTGCTTAAACTTGAAGGATTACAGCTTATTACTGAGTTAGGATGAATACTATGAGAAGAGCAACTCTCCAAGCCTATCAAACCCACGCCTAATGAAGACCCATCCCACTCCCTAATTGACGCACCAAGCCTTGAAATTTTTAAACTAGCCTCTACTGGTGATAAGTTTAAAACTTTCTTATTGGACTAAAAGGTCTATCATGCAGAGTGGATTTTTGAGTTGAAAGCCCTGAGATTCCTAAAGACAAGACTTCAAGTGATGGCTTGTGAGCTTATCAAGGATGCAGTGGAGAGATTCCTGGATTGAACAATGTCTAGATTCTAATGAGTTTGATTCAAACCTTGGTCCTTTGACAAATGGCTCTTAGTTGACGAAATTAAAGATCTGATTTAAGTTTGATAGTGCTTAATTTGATCATTAAAGGTATCGTTGAAATCAATCAAAATAATTAACAAGTAATACTAAGGTTGATCTAATGATTCTTTCCATAGTGAAAACAATGCTATATTTAATTAATCTCAGTTTTGGCAATGAAATATGCACATAAAAGATATGAGGAATTCAATCTTTAGTAAAATATTATTTCCAAAAATATCAGGCAACATATTAAGTGCAATCTTTTACTGGGATATAAGGGCAACACATCGTTAAACTTTATTCGCAAGTAAAATGATTCTTCGAAGTGCATGATGTTGAACATAAAAGTTAGATAATCTTACTTTGACATCAGATTCATGTAGAAGTCAAATTAGATCATAATAGCACAAGCCAAGGCACTTATATTAAACTTTTACACCCAAAAATTTCAAAGCCTTTAAGTGTGACTTTGAACTAGTCGATGAAAATGAGGAAGTCTTCAATCTCCTCCTTTTTGGTGAAAGACAAAACTTCAATTTGAAAGAAGGAAATGTACAACTAGCATAATTGTAATAAAGCCAAACGTTATAATAATAGCAAGATAAAGGTCGCCTCTAGTCAGCTAGCTATGAACGCTATTGGAAATAATGACAATAGTTACTTCTTTTTCTCATACCCATACCTTGTCCCATCGAGGAGGATTAGAATGCCTCTTATGGGGTTTTTATTACTCCATTTTCCTTAACTTTGTTGAACTCCTTTGGGTTTGGTTTTGTTAGTGTTGTGGGGTAAAGGTTAACCACCACATACGCATGCAAGCACACCACCACCCCACCCGGTATGAGCCAAGCTAGCTATGTCACGGCCGTTGCCATGGCCCATGGTCTGTGGGCTACTGGCCTTGTCTGCTAATTTTTGTAGAGGAAAATTCTTTTATTTTTTGTCCGTTAGCATAGTAGTTAATGATCACATGCTGATTTTTTTCCACCGGTTCCTTCAGTAACAACTAGTGAACGCAGTCAATTCCTAATCTTTAGCCATAATATCTCTTCAGTTACCAAACTATCCTCACCCTTCAATAGCCAGCCTTTTCACTATAAATATTAAGCTTTCCTGATGTTGTCGCACACCAGAAACCATTCTTCACTTCCTCTCCAATTTTTCTATTATTCTCTCTGCCATTACTCGGGGCTACTGTAGTCTTGTGTATTCCAAGCTTCTAGCCGCAAGTGTACTCATTCAGAGACTAATTATGTAAACCTTTGAGAACAATCGGCTGCTTTGATTTGCACCCCGGTCAAGCCGAAATCTCTTTCAAGGCAGTGGTTTTCCACAGCACAGCACTCTTTCATATTTGTTTGCCATGGATTTCCATTATATTTTCCAACAATTTGAAAGCAAATTTCTATCACATATAAATCAGTGGCTTTTACTATTAATAAATTCCTCCTAGACCTCTCCAAACTTGAAGTACTAGATAAAACCAACTACAAAGATTGGTCCTAAAAGCTTCTAATTTTGTTTGAACAATTAGAAATTGACTATGTGTTATTCTCCAACCTAACTAAAGAGAACAATGCATCTGAAACCTCTGTTGCTTCCCCTGATAGAACTAACAAAGACAAAACCAAATCAGTTGAGGTACTACTATAAAACAATTTGAGAAAGACAACAACGATCAATTGGCATCTATTGAACCATGTGACTAACCGCTATTCGATTTGTGTGTCACCTTTAAATCCCCCCAGATCATATGGGATAAACTAGAATTCAAACATGGAGCTGATGGCGCTAGAAAGATGAAGTACATGGTTGGTGAATGGCTACGGTTCCAAATCACTAATGACAACCTGATCATGGAGTAGGCTTATGTTTATGAGAACATGGGTGCTGAAGTTCTGAATGAGAACATGAAGACATGTAAGATTCTATGGGCTAATATGTTAATCAAGAAATTCTCACCATCATGGAGTGATTATAACCATTAGCTGAAACATAAGAGGAAAGATCTCACCCTGCAAGAATTGATCAGCCACATGAGAACTGAAGAGGCCAATCCTCTCAAAGATAAGATGGATTCCCTTTCTTTAAATTCTTCCAAAGCTCACTTAGTTGAATTGGTTGTTCTTACACATAGAAAAAGGTTTAAAGTGAAAGGTAAGAAGAATCAGAACCTGAGCCATCCTAGGCAGTAGAGCAAGTCTAGTACTGAGATCCAGAAACCAAAGGGGTTATGCTATGTCTGTAGCAAACCGGGGCATAAAGCATACCAGTGTCCACCTCACAAACAATAGTCTCAATCAAACTAGAAGCCTTCCAAACAACCTATAGCCCAAGCCAACGTTACTAAGGACACTAAAATCATTTGTGCTTAGTTGAAGAGCGAACTTTATGACAAATAGTACTAAAAGGATCCATGACACTCGAGGTTCAAGGCATTTCTGCACTAACAAAGAAGTTATGCAGGAGTATAAAGACGTTTATAGGTGATGAATGCGTCTACATAAAGAACTCTATAACTACTAGAGTTATAGGTAAAGGGAAGATTCTTCTTAAATTAACTTCTGGCAAGTCACTGTCTGTGAGTAGTGTGCTATATGTATCTTCCCTTCATAGAAATTTGGCTTCTGGAATACTTCTCAACAAAGCAGGACTGAAAACTATCTTTGGAGATGACAAAGTTGTTATCTCCTGTAATGGGTCTTTGTTGTGAAGGGATACCTCAATGTGAGTTTGTTTCTACTTAATCCTGCTTAAGAGACCACGAATGGAATTCTTCTAGCTCTTCTTATATTGTTGAATTTGCTGATTTATGGCATGTTAGGATAGGCCATCTTAATTTTGCTTTTGTAAAACGAGTGAAAAATCTGTATTTAATTCCCGCTGTGAATGTTGATAATTTTTCTAAGTGTGTTGCGTGCGAAAAAGCTAAATATCCCGTCCCCCGAAAAGAAACCATTCAAATCTATCACTAGGGAAAAAAAAAACTACTAGAATTAGTACATTCAGACCTAGTAGACTTCAATAACACGGTTAGCAAAAAGGGGAAAAGGTATTGCATCACTTTTGTAGATGACTGCTCTAGATATACCAAAGTATACCTTCTTAGGTCCAAAAATGAGACTGAGGAAATGTTTTTGAAATACAAGACAGAGGTTGAAAGCCAATTGGACCAAAAAATCAAGCAACTTAGAACTGATAAGGGTAGAGAATATGAGACTAACTCTCTAACAACCTTTTGTGAGAAAAAGGGTACTATACATGAGGTTAGTGCACCCCATACTCTCCAACAAAATGGGATATCTAAATACAAAAATAGAACCCTTAAAAAATTATGAATGCCAAGCTTATGATTTTGAGGCTTTCTAACAACATACGGGATGAAGATATTTTGTCTGCCTACTATATTCTTAATAGAGTCACCCATAAGACATTAAACTAGGCCCCATATGAACTATGGAAAGGTTATGCCCCTAACTTGAGTTTCTTAAGGGTGTGGGCATTTGGTTGAAGCGCCCCTACTCGATCTTAAACCAAAAAACATCGGTCCTAAAACCTTCATTTGCATATCTATTGATTTTGTCCAAAATA
Organism: Stenocereus thurberi; assembly: GCA_002740465.1. Lineage (NCBI taxonomy): Eukaryota > Viridiplantae > Streptophyta > Magnoliopsida > Caryophyllales > Cactaceae > Stenocereus > Stenocereus thurberi. The sequence goes on along the minus strand of NCQT01093005.1, from coordinate 25,483 downwards.
GTGTTGCATATAGATTTATGTCATTAAATGGCTTCTCTATTTGTAATCTAGAGATGGAAAATTGTTTGAGCATGTTTTTCATTTGAAAAAGAATGTCTCTACTACTATGCACAAAACCATACCTGTGTATGGCAGTGTCACTATGCCTACTTCTAGTTCTGTTGTTAAAGACTTAGTTGATGAACCTAGGAGGAATAAAAGATGTAGAGTTAAGACTAGTTTTGGTCCTAACTTTCTTACTACCTTTGTAATTGAAGATTCAAATGTTAATTTCTTAACTGATGAACTAGTGTATGCTTTCATTATCAAAGAAGATCCAAAAACTTATGTAGAGACCATGAGATCCATAGATGCCAGTTTCTGGAAGTTTGCTAACTTATCTAAGGGTTGTAGGCTAATCAGTAGTAATTAGATCTTCAAGAAGAAGCTAAGATCTGATGGTTCAATTGATAAATACAAAGCCAAACTAGTGATTAGAACATTTGATCAGAAGAAGGGAATTGACTACTTTAGCACTTATTCTCCTATTACCAAAATTGTCACCATTAGGGCTCTAGTTACCTTAACTCCTATACCAGGTCTTGTGTATCAGATGAACATAAAAACAACATTCCTTAATGGTGGTATAGAGGAAGAGATTTATATGTCTCAACCTGAGGGATATATGGCTCCTAGTCAGGAGAATAAAGTCTATAAACTTAAAAAGTCCCTTTGTGGCCTTAAACAGGCCCCTAAATAGTGTTATGAAAAGTTTGACAGCACAATGGTACAAAATAGTTTTATTATGAACACTTCTGATTCTTGTGTGCATTTAAAATTGATTGGTTCAAATTATGTGATAATATATCCTCATATCAATGACATGTTGATCTGTGATACTAATGTGCATGTTGTGAATGAGACTAAAGAGTTGTTGTCTTCTCATTTTGAACTGAACGACATGGGAGAGGCAGGTGTTATCCTGGAGATGAAATTAGAGATATAAATATAGGTTTTTCTTTGTGTCAGTCTTATCATATTGGGAAAATCTCAAAGAAAATTAACTGTTTTGATGTGATTACTATAAGAACTCCGTATGATCCTAGCATACACATTAAAAAGAATAAGGGATCAAGTATTTTCCAAAGTAAGTTTGCTAAAATCATAGGAAGTGTGATGTTTCTTATGAACTATACTCGACCTGACATTGCTTATGTAGTTAGTAGATTGTACATATAACCCTAGTAAAGAGCATTGGAATGAATTATTTCGATTACTTCAGTACCTGAGAAGTACTATGGATTGGTGTTTGCATTTTAATAAGTTTCTATTATGTTAGAAGGAATTTATGATACCAACTAGGTTTCTGATAATGATTAAGTTAGTTCTACTAGTGGTTCTGTATTTACCTTCGATGGAGGAGCAATTTTATAGGTATAGCTGAATTTATTGCTCTTGAGTTGGCAGGTCGAGGAGCAGAATGACTAAAAAATCTACTAGTAGATATGGCAACCTATGCTATTTACCTTCACTGTGACTTGCAGGCAGTAATCAAAATTGCACATAACAATGTGTATAAGGGAAAGAAGAGATACATTCGTATTAGGCATAATCGTATGAAACAATTACTAAGGTCTTCACTGAGCGAATCATTCTCAAGGCATCAAGGGGGGCGGACTAAATCCCATGGAATGTGGTAATATGGTGGATACCCACTTGTGGTCAAACAAAGCCATATTAGTCTTAAGATACATGACATCTCCATCCTTATGGTGTATAGGAGTGATTCTAAGAGGTTGAGGTCTTATACTCTTAGTGGATCTATACATTGTTGGGGTGATGCTAATGAGATGCACTTGATAGATTTCGCTTCCTATGTGTGAGGCAAAGCAGAATCCTACTCTTAATAACTTCGTATCCATGATAATGGTATTTCATGTTGAGATGGACTTAATGGAATTACCTACATTAGTGCAAAGGTGTGGTCGCCTTCTATGAGAGACTCTAAGCTGTCTCTAGAGCACTTGTGAGGCCCTAGGTCTATAGATGGCCTTAAAAAGCACAAATTTGTTATCATAGAATATGTAGTGACCATAAGGCGTGATAGGTGTTATGGGGGGTCTCAATTAGGATCCATTAAGTTCAAGATTTGTTCACTCGATAGACTCGAATGTTGTCATACTTTACTATGTATCAATTTAATTGAAAGACATAGATGCTTAAGTATCTAACCCATCTTTTATCCAGATCCTTTCTTCATTAGTTTGTATACCATTAGTGGGGGTTTGCTGGAAATAATTGTAACAGCTGGCTTCCTTTTCCTTAAGCTGCTTGAATCCCTATGGGCTTGTTTTTGTTAGTGTTGTGGGATGAGCGTTAACCACTAGACATACGAGCGCGTGCATCGCCCACCTGCAAAGTCTAATCCAAGTTAGGCATGGCATAGTCATGGCCGTGGTACGTGGGTTGTTGGCATTGTCTGCTATTTTTTTTTTAAAGAAAATTCTTTTATTTTTTCTCCGTTGGCATAATAGTCAATGATTGCATGCCACTTTTTCTCCACCTTTTCCTCCTGTAATGGCTAATGGATGCAGTCAATTCCTGATCTTCAAACATAGTATCTCTCCAGCTACTAGATTATCCTTACCCTTCAATAGCTAGTTTTTCCATTATAAAATCCAAGTCTTCTGATGCTGCACACACCGAAAAGCACTCTTCCTTTCCTCTCTACTTTCTCTAAGATTCTCTCTTCCATGCTCTGGGTAATTCCAGTCTTACGTATTCTTAACTTCTGACCGCGGGTGCATGCATTCAGATACTAGTTGTATAAACCTTGGGGAGTGATTCGTTACTTTGATTTGCAACCTAGTTGACCGAAAACCACTTTCAAGGTAGTGGTTCTCCTTGATGTAGCTCTCTCTCTCATTTCCGTACCATCGATTAGAAAACAAATTTATTTTTAAAGAATGTTTAGCAACCATTATTTAGCAACCATTGTTTAGAAACCAAAACATCTGAATTGTCTAATGATACTAAATATCAAAATTATTTTAGAGAATGAAAAATGAAAATGAGGGGTTTCAAGAATGATTAGTAGAGGATATATTTGTACGTTGGGCTACCACTGTAGCATTTGGTTTTGGTTCCTCCACTAGCAGCATGTCTATTACACCAGTCTCTACCTCTTTTACCTCTTAAACGACATTTGCTTGAGCTGCCTTTAAAGCCATCTTCAACTTCTCTACATTGTCACCAAATTCATCATTGATAATCTTTAAAGACCCTTCCTTAACTTTTAGACCTGAAATAAGACTATTGAATTTAGAAGCACACCAACTCAGATCTTCATAAACCTTTTTGATGTGAACCAATGTCCGCTTTATCTCTTATTGACTAGTCGTTAAACTACTAAGCTCTCCCTTAATCTCTTTAATGTTCTTTTTAAACCAATATAACCAGGTGGGATAAATGATTTCAAGATAAGGCTTACTTTTGAGGTTTTTAATGTTATCGGTCATGATTTCTTCCTCATCTTTCCACAATCCAAAGGGAAGGGGCTTGAAGTGGAGGCTTTTAAGAGTCTCATTGATCATGAGGATCTGAATACCAAGGTGGTCCTGATCTTGAGGAAACATGAAAGGCCTTAAAGATATAAGTTAGGAGATTGGAGTGTGGCAGAGGGAAGCTTGACCGATTACAGATTTTGATCATGTACCTAAGCATGAGTTCTGCAAATTCGACTGTATATCTATCCATCATGTAGTAGAGGATCTAAAGAAGAGCGTCATTAATGTTTTCTTTGGAGGATGGTTGGGGCTACATGGTTCTAACCAAGATACAATAGAGAATTTATGGGTTAGAATATAAGGTAGTGTAGGATTGATTTATCTTCTTGATTTTGAGAAGATAGGCATATTTTTGAAGACATATATTACAGACCTTAGTTGACGGCACTGAGGGAGGAAACTTTAAAGGGCCTAGATTGAGACAAAAGATCCTCTTAATAGAGGTAGTGGTAAGGGTAATAGTGGTGCATTTAACCTTGGTGGTGTAGTATGTCCTCCCCTTTCCTTATGGTTCAACTTTCTCATAATTAGCATAAAACAATTCCTATTTGCTCTCAAAGTTGGCATAAACCACTCAAGGGGAATCTTAGGGAGTCCTGAGTCTCGTAGGGATTCAAGTTTAAACATTAAATTCCTAAAATTATTGGATAATTCTACCTCATAGTCAAAGATGGTGTTTACCGTATCGAACTTTTGTAACTGGTGCTTGGTGGCTCTACAGGTTCTCTTTGCTGGGGTGGTAAAGGGTTTGCAAGTGTTCTACCTTTTCTATNNGAAGACATGGTGGTGGCTTGCTTCAAGCACTTTGATAAAGAAGAGAGAAAAATTTTGAGGGTTTGCAAAAGAGAGAAGGGGTTGAGCAATCACTATTTTCACAAGCCATGCACGCCCTTTTTATAAGTGTGTGTGTGTGTGAGAGAGAGAGAGAGAGAGAGGTTCAGAAGGCACATGGATCTTAAACATTAGATCAAGGCCGGGTATTTAGAAAAAATATAATCATTGCTTTTCTAAGAAAAAGAAAGAGAAGCAAAGCTTTGGAAAGATTCTTGAAAAACACATGGTTTTTAAAATATGCTAGCTAGTGGATGTATTTAATTGATTTGAATCTCCATCATCCAGCTACTTACAATAATTAGCTGTGAGACATAGTTTCAAAGTCTAAGAGATTTGATATGTTCTAGACCTTGGGATTAAGTCTCAATGCCAATTCCAACGTCATTGGTGGTGTCCTTTGATCTACAAAGCTTAACTAAGCAAGTTAGTACTTTGTTGAGGGATCCTCCCCCTTAATTCATGCATCCATTTTCAGTACACCAAGTTCATTTATGATAAAATTGAACTATTCTTCATGAAGAGGTTTAGTAAATATATGAACAAATTCCAAAGTGATATTACCTTTCTTAACATGATCTCATATGAAATGATGTCTGACTTCTATCTATTTGGTTCCAGAACTGGATTTTTTACGATGTTTATTATGCTCATATTATCACACCAAATAGGTACTTTTTGAAAGTCAAACCAAAAGTCTCTTAGTTGTGAGTGATCCATCATATTTGGGCATAGCATGCACCTAGAGCTATGTATTTAGCTTCAACCACTAATAGAGCATCAGAACTTTGTTTCTTTGAGCACAAGAGACTAGTGAGTGTCCAAGAAATTGATAACACCCAACATAATCTACATTTGAGTATCAAACAAAATTGAATTCTCCATCTTTAAAGTACCACAAACCAATGTATGTGATCCTTATAAGATATCTGAAAATTCTTTTGACTGTTGTTAAATGAGATTCTTTTGGAGCACTTCGAAAATGAGCACATAAGATACACTGAGCATAATATCTGGTCTGCTTGCTATTAAATAAAGTAGTGAGCCAATCATACCTCTATAGACTTTTTCTGACATGGACTTATCAATTTGACCAATGTCTGATTTTGAATTTAATTCCATTGGTGTGCTTAGATGCTTGACTTCACCAAGCATGTACTTCTTCAAACGTTCATTAACATACTTACCTTCATTAATGAATATGTAATCTTGGCATTGCTTGATCTAAAGTCTGAAGAAGAAGTTGAGTTCTCCCACTATGCTGATTTCAAACTGCTTACTCACCAACATGGAAAACTCTTGACATAGAAAGTTGTTAGTGGCACAAAATATAATATCATCTTCATAAACTTGAATAATGAAGAAGTCATCGGCCTTTGCTTTAATGAAAAGGATTTTATCAATCTTTCCTCTTGTAAAATCATCTTTCAAAATAGATTTGCTAAGACTTTATAAAGTTTGGAAATATGAAATTCAAGATTTTCAAATCGAAGGGGTTGCTCAACATATACCTCTTCATTTAGAAAACCATTCAAGAACGTACATTTTGCATTGATTTGAAATAACTTGATGACCATGTAAGACATAAATGCAAGTACTATGCGAATGACTTCCAATCTAGCTACTGGTCCAAAAGTCTTATCAAAGTCTATTCCTTCCTCTTACCCTTTGGAGACTAGTTTGGATTTATTCCTAACCACCAACCCTGATTCATCTAACTTATTCCTAAAACCCCATCTAGTCCCAATCATTAGATGGCCTTTTCATCTAAGAGTGAGAGAACAAACTTGGTTCCTCTCAAATTGTGTGAGTTCATCTTGTATGGCCAAAGACCAATTTGGGTCCCCTACTTTAAAATGGGTCTTTAGCTCTATATAGGAAGCAAAGGAGAAAAATGCACAGAAATTTCTCAAGGATGAGTCAGTTCTTATACCTTTGGTTATGTCAATCAGTAGGTTGTCCAAAGGATGAGCATATGGGTACTTGAATCCCTTTCTGGGTTTATTAAAATGACTTTAAATCTGTTCAGGGATGCTTGAGGATGACACATTATTCATGCCATCATCTTAAGGTTTTTCATAGGCATCATGTGTGTTTTTTAGATGAGTTCCAGTGTCTCCAGCCTATCTTTAGTCACCTTGATTCAAAATTTGGCCCTCATTATAAGGAGCACTTTCATGAGTGAACTTATCTAGAGCTCCTTCATCTTTATCATCTATATATTTGCTTAACTGAAACCTATTAAATGAAGATAAACTAGCATGGCCATTGTTAGTTTCACCAAAAATGGTATGAATAGATTCTCCAATGACTTTATTACATTTGTTATAAACACGATGAGCTTTACTATGTTAAAAATAACTAACAAATGTTCCTTCATCACTTCTTGCATCAAACTTACCTAGGTTATTCTTTCCATTGTTGTAGATGAAACATTACTTGCAAAGGATTTGAAATAGGAAACATTTAGCTTTTGCCTTTCCACAGTGCATGTGGAGTCTTTTTGAGGATCGGTCTGATGAGGCATCTATTAAGCATATAATTTACAGTATTAACACCTTAGCCCATAATGACTTTGGCAGGTCATTTTCACATATTAATGTTCTAGCCTATAACACCTCAACCCATAATTAACACCCCAGCCCATAAAACCTCAGCCCATAATGTCTTCCAAATTCCTATTGTTCCTTTCAACCACCACATTTTATCATGGTGCTGAAAATAAATGGGAAATACTATTCTTGTCAAAATAGTCAATAAACTTATCTTGCTCAAATTCTCTTTCATGGTCAGTTCTAAAAGCAACCATTAGCAAGTTCTTTGATATCTACAATTCCCTACACAACTTTGACAATTCCTTAAAGGCTTCTGTTTTGTCTTTCAAAAAGGGCACTTAAGTGAATCTAGAGTAATCATCCACTGTTACCAATATATAAGTGCTTCCACCTAAACTTCTAATACAAATGCATCAATAAAGATCCATAAGCAATAATTCTAAGCATTTTGAAGTACAGTTTAAAAGAAGCACATACTTGCTTACTTCCAACACATGCACCACACATAGCATCCTTCTCATATTTATATAGGGGAAACACTCGTACCAAATCATGCTTAACTAACTTATGAAGTGTGTGCATGCTAGCATGTCCTAATCTATGATATTAAAGTCATGCATCATTCAGGGAGGCTTTTAAAAAAGAAATATGCATGGGAGAGATATGATCAAGATTTATGGCGTAAACATTATTTAGCCTAGAGACATGAAGGACAATATCTTTAGATTTTATATTCTCAACTTCACATTGGAAATTTGGGACTCATCCGACCACATATGGTTGCCTTTATTACAAATTTGTGAAATAGTCAGCAATTTACATTTCAAACCATTATTTTCAATAGATTTTTGAAAGATCCTTATCAATTTTGCCAATGCCTATAATGTTATCTTGAAACTATGGCCTCCAAAGGTCTCCTTACTTTATTTTTGTTTCTAAATTTTAGTGAAAAATTAAGGCATCCTTAGTCATATGTCTTGAACACCTACTATCTAAGTATCAAATGTTGCTTTTAGCTTTAAGGCATACTCATAAGAACAAAAATCAAACCTTCATCTTTGGTGGCATGATTTGGACAAGAGTGATCATGTCTAGATTTGAGGGCATTAGCCCTTTAGGCAGCCATACATGCACAATCTTTGGGTGTGAAGCTTCTTTACCTTTAACTTTGCTATAATAATTGTCACCTCTTGTAAAATTAGAATGGCTTTGAAATCCATGGCCAAAGTGGTTAAGATTCCCTCAGTAAATTGTCACCTCTTATAAAATTAGAATGACTTTGAAGTGCTTGCATGACCTTTTCTTGTTCTTTGCTTTAAAACCAAGACATTTTTATTAAAGGACATACATTGGGATCTAAGTAATTTATTTAAATTCTTTTAAGTTTAGTAAGTTGCAAGAGAGAGTTGGGAGAGTCGTCACACTTGTTTCGCAAAACATTTTTATCATTCTCAAGGTCATTTATTTTAGTGTATAGACTTTCACAAAATTTAAGCAAATTCTCATTTTTCTTTTTTAGGATCTTGTTTTCCTTTCTAAGGGTTTTGATTTCAGATATATGTTTTTGTTCATTTTTAACATACTTTAATAGACTTGTGCAAGATAGTCTTTTTTGTGAGGTATTCCAAAGTTACCTCTTTAGATTTGACCCTCTTCAAAGTTCTCTCTAGCCACAAAACAAAGGTTTGTCATTTCTTCACCTTCACTTGTACTTTTAGAGCTATCACTATTGCTCCATGTTGCAACCATGGCTTTCTTACTTTCCTTCTTGGCTTTGAGTCTTACTTTCTCATTTTCTTCTTGATGTTTGGACGTCCTTTAATCGTGTGACCTGAAAATCTGCAACCATGACAAGTACTTTGGTCAGTATCAACCTTTGGTGAAAATTTACCTTTGGAGTTTCGTTCATTCCTCTTGGAGGTTGATCCTTTCCAAAGTTTTTTGAATTCTGGATGTCTTCGAAACATCTTTTTTGAATCATCTTGCTATCATGGCCAATGATTCATCTTCATCATCTTCAGATCCTCAGGTTATGGATCAATGTCTGGATTTGTGAACTTCAGTGGAATTCCTTATTGAGGTGCTTCTTCAATTTCTTCCTGCAAATGAATTTTATGAGTTAGAAGCTTCCAATAAGTTCATCTAACTTGAAGGTTTTTAGGACTTGGTCTTATTTAATGACTGTGACTTTGGGTCCCCACTTGTTTCTTGGAAAACACCACAATAGTTTTCTCACTATTTCCTCATTGGTGTATGTGTTCCCCAAAGACTTGAGCTCATTGATTATCTCTAATGAATCTTGTATACATAACTTTGATAGATTCTCCAAGTAGCATTTTGAAAAGCTCATATTGATGGATATATAGACTCATTTTAGATTCACGAACTTGGGGCATTGCTTCATAGCTAGTCACCAAGGAGTCCCAAGCTTCATTGGTTGTGTTACGTGTAGTACACAATTAAATTCATTAGAATCCAAACCACAAAATAAATTGTTTAAGACTCTATAATTTTTACCAACTTTCTCAGTTTCTTCAGGAGTAAATTCTAATCCTGACTTTGGAATGTCTTTGTCATCTATTTCTATAGTGGAATAAAGTCCCCTTTGGAGATGATTTCCCAAAGCTCATAATCATGGTCTTTGATAAGAATTTGTATAAGTCTTTTCTAATGAGCGAAGTTAGAACCATAAAAGAAAGGAGGTCTAGTAAAAGAGCATCCTGGTGAGTGGAAGTCATAATCTTTTTTGTAAGACTATTAAGTCAATGTGAGTGGACCTACTCTAATATTATATGAAGGTCCTAAAAGCCAAGGTTGGATTACCCTAGGGGTTGAATAGGGTGATCACTCAAAAAATTAAAGCTCAAAGAAATGGCAAAGCATTTTAAGTTCAAACTTCCAAATTCATGACAAGCGACTTTGAGATTTAGTCTTTAATATCGATATTAAGACATTGAACAAAAATAATATGTAAAAATAAAGCAGAAAAAAACACACAATATGTTTGTGATGTTCACCCTTCCAAACAAGGCTAGTTACTACCTAAGGTTCTTCTTCCTTTAGGATTTAAATAGCTTCACTTCTTGTTCACTTAAGAAGTACACACCAAGTGCTTTGACATTACCCACTTTCTTTAGTTCAATAAACATTCAACAAAGCAACGCTAGCTAGAACACTAAGTAAGTATTGATGTCTCAATACATAATTACCCAAGTAAGTTCCTAACTTACTTGTTGCAAACCTCCTTTCTAAATTTTCAATTCTCACTAAACAGTACAGAAGAGAGTATTAGAGCATGAATACACTTGTAACCTTTTCACAATGTATTCAATTCTTGCATCTCGCCTCTTGCTGCAGCTCCTCCTTTTATGGGGTTCAAATCATCATGGCCATTGGAGTAATGCTTGCTAAATCTTCAATGTACATGGATTGAAATACGTCCGGATTCCAATGTCTCTTAGTCAAACCTCAATCCTTCCACGAATGGCTCTCGAATGACAAAACTAAAGGATCTGATCTAAGCTTCATTAGGCTTGATTTGATTAATGATCTCATTAAAATCAATCAAAATAACTAACAAATAATACCAAGATTTCTATTGATTCTTTTCATAACTTAAACTAGGCTATATTTTAATTAATCTCAGTCTAGATAGGGAATATATTGCATAAAAGATATGGTCCATTCAATCTTTAGTTAAAGATTCTTTCCCCAAAAAAAAAAAATTAGACAACATATTAAGCATAATCATATTGATCTAACTTTGACATTAGATTCCTGCAAAAGTCAAGTTAGATCATAACAATATAAGCTAAAGTACTCATATTGAACTTTTGTTAAAACTTCCAAAGCCTTTGAGTGTGGCTTTGAATAGGTTAATGACATTGAGTAAGTCTTCAACATCAATTTATACATGTAGCATTCTAGTGTCATAATACATGATTAAGGGATCATAGCATTGTTTATAAGTAATATGGTAGGTCTTTTATAACAATAACTGCTTCCCCTTTTCAAGCCTAAGTGAGGACATGGGTTGTAAAGACCCAATGTTTGGGTTGAAGGCTCAACATCTTAATTGTTGGCCTATTAGATGTCTAATAACTTGGGCTATTGGGTGGGAGAATTACAGATGGTATTAGATCCGACCCATGACTGCAAGTTGCACCAATGGGCTGGAGAGTTTGGGTAATCACCAATCAAGGTAAAGATTCTATATTAGACCATTAGAACTTCACTTGGGTAATAACATCCAAGTCACATAAAGAAAGGCTAGGGTAACATTGCATGGTTTATAAACACCATGTCAAGTATAATAGCCTAACTGTTTCCTGAGCTATGGATAGTCACTCAAGATGACTTCAAGGATCAACGACTAGCCCTACAAATCATGATATGTCTTTCTAGCATGCTTTGTCCTATATCATGATGTAACTCAACCCATGCCATCCTCAATTAGCCCTAAACTTTTTGAACCATTTCCAGTTTTAAGTTGATTCATCAACTTAAACTTAATTTAACTTTGATTTTTTTCCTAAGAGAGTTTATTAACATCCTAATAAACTTAATTATGTAATTAAATCAGTTTTAAATTAAGTATTTTTGTCCAAACCGTTAAAAGATGTAAAACAGCAAGTCACAGGCTAATTCCAGCAGCAAACCTGATTTTTGTGAGCTTAATTACTTAGGCTTCTTTGAGGTTTAAGTCTAATATTGTACAATGGGTTTGAAGTTAAGAAGTTAGCTTTCCAGCAAAACAAGTTTTAACTCATTTGGACTTGATTTGCCTATCCAAATCAGCCTTTTAATCTAGACTGTCAAAACTGCCAGTTGAGACAGAAATGCATTCGATTTTGTGTGCTGCATTCCTTTGACTTATTTTGGGTTTAAGTTTGATATTTTTGCATAGTTTGGTTCCTTAATGTCTTAGCTATGTAAGCATGTAAATAAATCTCATTTGTATTAAGTAGATTAGTAGAACCAAGGCATTTTGCAAAACTGTGTTAGAATGGAGTCCATTCTACGCGGTTTGGTTCAACCCTTGTATTTTGCACTTAGTCTTCATTTAGCCTTGAATTTTCATCAAAGGATTAGTAGAAATCTTATGGTTTCCCACCGTGAAAGGAAAACCAAATCATGACCATGTTTTGGATGGGGAACGCAGATCTCAAAACCAACCAGAAAACTGCTTCAGCATCTAAGCTGCTGCTATGGAGAGTTCTCAGCAATCTAAGGGTCAACCCATGTCTAAACAGCTTGCTTAGCTTACTTAAAGGGGTTTAGACATAATCATAAAGACTTTCTACTCAACCACAAAGAGAACCAATAAAATAAGTGAAGAAAGGTAGCTTTGCTCCTATTGGCCAACCGTAAAGTGCAAAGAAGACAAACCACTTTTTGCTTTTTCTCTCACATAAGGGGAGCTACTCATTTGCTTGTTCACTTGTTTGCTTGCCTAGGCTAATTACAATCATTGTAATCTAGCTTATTTTGTTGCATAAAGTTGTAATTAGCTTGGTAAAATCACGCTTAGTTGTAACCAATTTTACTAAGCTAAATTAGGCTAGATTAAGCTAGGTTAGAGATTTCCTAACCTTGACTAAACCTCTTAACCTTTACTAGGCAGCTCTTGGACATTTATTTAAAGGCCTTAGGGGCCTCATCTTGTAACTAAGCCTTGATATATTGAAAAGCAGAGTTGAGAGCATGGGTTTTTTCTTCCTTAAACACTTCACTTGCTTATCTTTAACTAGGCCGGTTAGCGTGATGATCAAGTAAGTCTTAAGCCTTGATTAGGTGGTGATATCTGTATCTTAATTGAGCTTAAGGACCCTAAACTCAAGCTTAGTGGTGATATCTATATCTAAGCAAGAGTAGAACTCATTTATCCTTCCTTTCATTTAGATTCTCCTTAAACTCTCCATTGATTTCAGATTGCTTATCATTACATTTGGAATCAGCTTTGAGTGTGAGTTGAATTCCCTCCATAGTTACATCATATCATATGCTACTTGAGAGAACTTTCCAGGAAGCCATCTATCGAGGACTACTCCACATCAAGTATGCCTAAGTGTGGAGTCAAGCATGGAAATACCTTAAAAGTAAGGTGCACATTTCATAATATATGTAGTCACTTCAAATCCTTTAAAGCACACTTTATACCATATCTGGAATATTATGCCCACTTTAAGAGCGCAACAAATTAAATAGTATTTTTGGGGAGTAAGGAAAATTTGTCGCCCTTTGGGACAATGTTAATCAAGTCACTTATTTGTTAATCTAGCACATTTCTAAACTAAGAAAAGCATTAAAGGAAACTAAATATGATTAACTACACTGGTTAGTTACTAATCTTAATCTAAATATGACTAATGCAACTAATTTAAAATAAGGTAGACTTAACAGAATCAATATAAAACATTATCTTAACAACCAGTTAACTAATAAAGCATTGAATTTAACTAGGAATGTATTAGATCTTTTAGCTAAAGGAGGACAGAGAAAGCGGAGTATCTTAAAAGCTAAAAAAATACAACAGTGCAGGTTAAACCTCCAATGAAGAAGCAAGGGGATAAAGTTTGTGGCTTGAGTTATGCTTATTCTCACTAATCTAATCTAGCTATTTTTAATCTGATAGTTTATTAAACCAAAGACTCAAACTTTGAAAATGGGTCTCGAATTCATAAAATGGTAGAGAGAGAAAGAAGCCAAAAAATTCAAAGTTGGAAAGAAGATATTAAGAGATTGAGGGTGAAAGTGAAAAGGGAGCAATATTAGCAATTACTTCAGCATAATATAGAGCTTTTGTGAGTTTTCTGGGAACCTTGAAGAACTTGTGTCACCGTCTAAGGATAGCTGCAAAACGACTCTCAAAGAGGAGGGTTTCTCCGCTTTAAGAGCCTCCGACGCTCAACTTAGGGAGAATTTTAAAAGAGGGTAGTAGCACAATATGGCTTACGTAAGTCTTGTAGACTTGCTTTTGAACTTGGTCATGGCTTGTTTATATAGGGTTTTCTCTCTTAGAGGAATTTAACTGGGATTCTATATCCTTTTATATATATACATATATATATATGTATGTATGTATGTATGTATGTATGTATGTATGTATGTATATTGTTTCCCAAATTTATTCAAACATAAAGATTTTCACAATAGATTTAGGAGATCTTGGCTAGATCTGCTTTTCCTTCACAAGCTATGCACGTAGAATTTCATCTAGGGCTTCGATGGACTTAGGTTTAATTGAGGTTATGTATGGAGCTAGACTGCTCAATTTTAGCACCACATTGATTCAGTCAGTTTCTTCCTTAGCCTTTATTGGGCTATGGCCTAATACCTATTAGAGGTTTATCTACCCAAATCATTTACGCCTTGATGGATGTGGGATTTTAATCCAATCATGCCTCAAAGTGTAACCAAACCTAGCCTTTATATCTCTTTATAAATTCTTTGCCTTAACTATGAGTTATCAAAACCTTAAGCACTTTTTCAGGATTAGCTTTGTGTAACCTCTGTTAATCTGATTTCTTTTTCTGAAGAGACTTAAATAAGATTTTTCTAACGAATTTTATCTAGTTTTGTGAAAAAAAAAATTCCTCTTAACCAAATTTCAAATCCCTTACGTTAGAATTACAAAATCTTAAGTTAATTTTGTTTTCCATATCATAAGTAATTACTTCAAGTAGTGGTGGTTAACCTGTGTGATTGAGTCTCTTTTAATGTCCCTCTAATCCGTGTTGCTAGTAATGATGGATATTCAATATTCAAAGCACTCTTGATTGGACTTTGCATCTCTTGGGTTCTTTCCCTCGAATTTAACGATAAATTTGCGCTCTAATTTTAGCTATATATTTATCTTTTTCAGGTTCAATTTTTAAATTTCCTAACCTTTTCTAAGCTTCTCAAACAAGTGTCTGTCAATTCTACTTTTCAATCTTGTTTTTCCTCTCCTCATACCATTTCCATTAGTGGCTCATAACAATAGGGACTTGAGGTCCCCTCGGACCCACCAAGGCATGTTTGCCATTCGCCTAAACCCTTATAAGAGAAAGCTAACTAATTCTACTATTTAGGACAATATAGAGGAGATTTATAATGAAAAGGAGAGAAGAGGAAATTTGGGGTATCTCTTCTAAATTAGAGCCCTTAACAACATACGCCTCTTCAACTTTGCTAAGGAGGATAGGGTTTATCATGACTTAACGGCCAGCATCATAGGATACTAGCCTTGTTTGAGGACCTAGGATACCTAAACCATGTAAGGCATCTTTCTCCCAACTCTTATGTTTTATGGCATTGTGGGGAACCCTAATCGGTGTGCCACAATTACTCCTGAAAAGCTGAGGTCCCATTAGCATATATTGCCCTTGTATGTACCAAGGTCCCCATAAGATCTTCATGGGTCTTTCTTATGCTCCACCCCCTCCTCTTAGATATCTTTCTCCTCGTCATCCTTATCCCCTTGCCCTTGCACTTTGCCTTAGACCCAACTCTCCCGAGGGTTATACCTGCTTAAGACAAGGTAAGAACCTCTATGGTGCTTGCTGGAGGTTGCTCGAGCGAAATGGTAGTAGATGGGAAGTTTTATCTTCATTAGTCATTTGGAAAAGGAACTAGCATAGTCACTACTAGTGACGATAGCAAGGATGACAACTCCTACCATCTTTTCGGCACAAGCCTTTGTTTACACTTTCTCTCAGATGAAGATGTTCACTCTTTCTCCAACTCCGCCTTGTCCTACTCCAACTCTAGTAAAGTTGTCCATTCCAGGATGGAGGATTTGGAAGAGGGTGAAGAGAGAACCAAGAGGCTCTGGTTAGATATGGAGGATATGAGGGGGAAAGAAAAGGACGAGGAGACAAGAATGGCAGAGAGGATCTTAGCCTGCCTCCGGAGACAATGAGAAGAAAATGAGAGAGAATAAAGGTTGCTTCGACCACAAGTGGTGCCAAACCAAAGGGACCTTCTTTCATAGTAGCATGACTCTCGGCACAGGCGTGCCTTGCCAAGTCAAGTCCCTCTAAGTGCCTTGAAAGAGTCTAAATATCTGAGGCTCTTTTACTACTGGGGTCTTGATCCTCTCCATTTTCTTCTATACCTTTTTCTTCTTCTCATCCTCATGTACTTTAATTTTTGCTCTCCTTGTGCTATAAATCTCAGTAATTTTGCTACGTGTAATGAAATTCGATGAATGAATGACAAACCTTATTTTTGCTTCAGTATAAGTGTCTTATTAGTCTCTTTTTTTCATTATTTTTGGCTTTTTCCTTTTGCCCTATTCTTAAATATCAATGGTGTATGGTCTTACTCTATGAATATGAGATGTAAGAATCGTACTATTTGAGAGCCAAGGCATTTCATAATTTAGAGCAAAATATTTTTAGAGCTTCTTCCACTTTCATAGTGGTTGTTATAAACATATACTGTGTTCAAATTTAGGAATTTTATGTTTAATGTCCATGCTTGGTTTTCTTGTGGGTATTCTAAGCTTTCTAACTTCTATTACTTTCATAAGAGGAGTGTTTTTACTTAGGCAAATTGTTGAGCCCTAAACCCAAGCTTGAACATCCTTTCCACCCCAGATAAAAAGAAAGACTAATTGACCACATCAGAAGTTGTATTCATTTACCGAAGTTTTGCAAATTTAAGTCTTATGTGTCTTCTTTAGCAGAATTCCAATTCCTCTCAAGTCTTTATTAATCCCTTAACCTAGTCTTGGGAATTTGCTCCTCCGAACTCTTAAGTTAGCCTTAACTGAATCTATTAACTTGTCTTAGGATTTTTTTTTCTGCTTTTGCATGTAATTATTTTATTTATACTTATATTAAATGATTCAAAATAAAGGAATATAAAGACTATTTCATTAACTCTTCTAGAATTTAAAAGTGATGATCTTAGGGAGATGCAAAATCCTCACATTGGTTGCATAACTTAACTAGTGCCTACAGGGAAATAAAGACATCCTATAGTGGAAATCTGTGTATAGCAGAGCCTGAGATTGTCCACATGTCAAGTATTTAGAACCTCTATGACCCATAGTTGAGAAGTTTATAGATAACTGGAGATATTTCCTTTTTTATACTACAAGGTCTTCCCTAGTTTTGTCCCAACTTCCTAGGGCGCTCTGCAGCTACTTCCATGCTTCTAAGGACTAGATCACTATGCTTCAGAGGTTGATGGTTTGCCGTATTGTGTACTCCGGTGGTTCTAACTTTGTATAGCTATTCTCTTATTGCTGCTGCTTCCTTATTTTTGGCAATAAATCTAAGGCTTTAACCTATGCCCTTTCATTGTGTGCTGCTTATACCCTATTTTAGCTTGACCAACTTTTATAAGTAGTAGAGTTTCTACACCATATGTAAGCATCAAGAGTGTGTGACCAGTACATATCTTGATAATTATCCTTAAAGGTTATAGAATCCCAAATAGCATCATTTACCCATGTTCCTTGTACGTCCTCAATTTTCTTCCCCAAGACCTAGATTATCAACTTATTAGCAACTTCTACCTATTTATTACTCTAGTTCTTGCTATTGAAGTGTTGTGGAGGAAAATCCCTATGTCTACATAGTATTCCTTTATCACAATGAAATCCCTTTCATTATCCATGGCGATAGATTTGGAAAGCCCATAGCTCGTGATCACATCTTTCCATGGAAAGTCTATAACTCTTTATTCTATGATAGTTGCTACTAGCTTAACTTCTTCCCACTTTGTAAAGTAATCGACTGTTACCAGTGAGTACTTTCTTTGTCCTGTGGCTTGAGAAAAGGGCCCTAGGATATCCATTCCACATCTGGCAAAGCATATAACTTCCAAAATTATAGAGATTAGTGGCCAGCATGTGTATTTTTGGCTAGTAGAATTGGCACTTGTCATGTTTTCTAAGATGGCTGGGTGTATCTCTAAGCAACATAGGCCAATGAAATCCTACT
This sequence comes from Stenocereus thurberi, assembly GCA_002740465.1. Classification (NCBI taxonomy): domain Eukaryota; kingdom Viridiplantae; phylum Streptophyta; class Magnoliopsida; order Caryophyllales; family Cactaceae; genus Stenocereus; species Stenocereus thurberi. The sequence continues at coordinate 7,618 of NCQT01093005.1, read as the reverse complement.
CTCAGGACCTTGCGTGTTAGCACTCTACCCCCTACATTCAACCCATAATCTCCTTCATGAATCTCTTTAAGCATAGAGTTTCCTTGGTCGCACATTATAATAGGGGCTTTGCATACCCTGTTTTATGCAACTCCCCTTAAAAATGGCAATAACATGCTACCTTTCTTATTAGTCTTCCAACCATTTTTGCTTCATCTAGAAGATGTTCATTCTCAAGATAATCTATGATTGGTGCGATATAAGAACTATTCACATATGTGTCTCATAACTTCTAAAAAGACTGATCTTGCAGAGTTAGTCTATGCTAAATAAAAACATGACTGTTTGGTGGTTGTTCAATCTTGCTATGTAAGTTACCTCAAACATTATGAAGTCTTTGATGGATTCTTTGACCTTAGCTGGGTATTTAACCATCTAGTTCTTTATAGCTTCAAATTCTCCTCTCATCTGACTGACTATCAATTGTGAGTCACTGAAAACCTTGATATTCTTGGCCTCTAGAGTCTTGCATATCTCCAAATCTCCTGTGAGGGTTTCATACTTAGCCTTATTATTTACGATTAGTAATGCAAACTTTGGAGCATACCCATATCTCTCCCCTCTATGAGAGATTAGGATAAATCCAACCCCTAATGCACTTCGTGTGCAGGATCTGTTTTATAGATTGTCTACCAATGTAGTCTTGGCTACAAGGCTTTATCTTTGAACCTACACTTTACTAGGAAGTTTGATAGGCCTTGTTTTGATTGCTATCCTAGGTTTGTATTTTATGTTAGACCTTGATAGTTTCACTGCTTAGAGTAGCATCCTTCTTGAATAATCATACTTCTACATCATCTTTTTAAATGGTTGATCTATTAAGATCTTAACCGAATATGCTTCAAAGTAGGGTCCCAAGGGTCTTGCTACCATGATCAGGCTAATCCAATTTTTCTATATTTAGATAATTGAGTTCTAAATCTTTTAGGATACAACTGATGAAGTAAACTAAAACATGTTTCCTATTTTCGTTCCTCATTAAGACTGCACTTACATCCACTTTAGATGTTAATAAATACATTTAAAGATCTTTCCCAAAGCTAGGATTAGATAAGGAAGGTATCTTAGTCAGATATTTTTTTTTCAATTGCTTAAAAGCCTCCTCTACTTCTTTAGTCCATTTAAAGTCTTTTATTAACCTCAGGCACTTAAAGAGCGGCAAGCACTTTCATACAGAGTCATAAATAAATTTTCCCATTTCTACCATATAGCCAATCAGTTTCTAAACCTTCATTACAATCCTGGGGCTTAGCCTCTTTAAAAGACTAGAATTGCCTTCATTTTTCTAATATTTACCTAAATCCATTTTTTGTTAATCATGGACCACAGGAACTTTCCATTTAATATCCCAAAAGCATGCTTTTTGGTATTTATCTTCATTCCAAACCTTGTTAGAGTATTATAACTCTCCTCTAGATCTTGAAGGCGTTGATCTAAAGTCTTATAGTTGGCAATCATATCATAGATGTACGCTGGTGTTTTATAACCCAAATAGAATGGTCTTGTAGCAAGACATCCCCTTATTTGCGATAAAGATTGTATGCTCTTAATCTTGTTCCCACACTGGTATTAGGCAAAAGCCAGAGTAAGCATCCATTAATGTGAGATAAGCATGATCGCTGGTTTAAGTCCAATAACTGATCAATCTTGGGAAGTGGGAAGCAATCTTAGGGACTAGTTTTATTTAGGTCTATGTAATCTACGCACATCCTCCATGAACCATTGGACTTTTTTTACCATCCCTATGTTTATCAACTAGTCAAGATAGTAGCATTCCTTATTGAATTCTAGATCGAGCAACTTCTACTACACTTCTGCTAGCACCACTTGATTTCTGTCAAAGAAAAGTGCATTATCTTTTGCTTCACATGCATTGCCTGAGGATTTATTGCCAACTATGAACCATAAACTCAAGATCTATTCTTGGTATCTCTTGTACTACACAAACAAACACATTTTTATATTTCCTGAGCAAAGGTACCAGTGCATTCTG
>NCQT01092925.1:0-10323 GCA_002740465.1 Stenocereus thurberi | reverse complement strand
TTTTACTCATTAGGTAGCAACTGGACAAGAGTAAGTAAGTATGACCTTCCAGAGGCAACGGAACTCCCTTTTTCCCCTTATTATAATCCAGGGTTGAAAAATCAATCTAACTTTTCTTAGAGTAATGGACCAAATGATGCAGTTGCTAACTCCCAGCCTGGAGTGTTTCCTAGAAACAACTCCCAGCTGATCTCCCATCCCTCAAATTCCTTTCAGAGATCGGCTTTTCCAGGTGCTCCCAATGCACTTAGACCTTCACCTCCTGTAGCTCAAGTTCAACCTCCTCCTGGTTACACTGATATTGATAAAATTGAGAGTAGAATTAATAACAATGTGGAGAGAATGATTAATGCTAAATGATGAGAATGATGACGAATAATTTTCTCAATTAACATCTTCTAGCGAGTTAGGTACTCTTTTCATTCAACATAAGATGAACCCTAAGAGTCGTACCTCCTCTTCTTCTGGTAACCCTAGTGAGCCTGTAAGAAAAGTGAATGCAGTTATATCTCTCCGATTCGATCGAGAGATTGATAGCCAAGTAAGAAATCCTAACGAACTCTGCATGATCCTTATAATCCTTACAAAATTCTTTTTCTTCTTCCTCTCCTCCAAAAACTGGTAAGCCAGGCGATGCTACTGATGGTGTCCCTTATGATTCTGATACTCGTCAGCCTGTTGAGTCACCTTCAAGAAAGAGGAGTTTAAAGAGAAAGATCCCGCTGACTTAGTTGATTCTTCACCTCCTAGGGATTCTTCTTTGCCTTCTTTTACTGGGAAAGTCCATATGCCTTTATGTCCTTTTCCCCATAAGCATAAGAAGAAAGATCAAGCTCACGTTAAGAAGATGTGAGAGACCTTCTCTCAAGTCAAAATCAACATTCCTTTACTCAATGCTATTTAGTAGATGCCTCCATATCCTAGGTTTTTAAAGGATCTGTGTACTACCAAGAGAGCTACTAGAATCCCTAAAAAGGCTTTCTTAGCCTCTATCACTAGTTCTATCCTTTCTCATCAAATCTCCGTGAAGTATATCGCTAGTTCTATCCTTTGTCACCAAATCCCCGTGAAGTATAAGGACCCCAATTTTCCTACTATTTCTATAGTTACAGGTGACCGGCTTATTTATAGAGCTTTGCTTGATTTAGGGGGTCAGTGTCAACTTGATACCCTTCATTGAATATGAGAGGCTAAGGTTAGGTGAGTTGTAGCCTACCAAGATGGTCATTTCTAGCTAATAGATCGACTAGGTTGCCGAAGTATATAGGTGAGGATGTGGTTATTAGAGTGGGTGAATTTATTTACCCTATGGACTGTGCTGTGATTGAAACTGAGAAGGTATCCAATTTAGCTAGTCAAGTCCCTGTGATTCTAGGGTGTCCTTTCTTGGCCACTGCCAATGCCTTCATTAATTGTAGGAATGGCATGATGAGACTGTTGTTTGGCAATATGGCCTTAGAAGGGAGTTTTATACTGCTGCTGAGTATAAATCATGCCTTGTGGATTATAAGCCTGAATATGATGTGTTTGAGTTTGATGAATTTTGCTCAATTGCTGATTGTTTGCTTACTGCTGCTTCTGAATCTACTTCTGAATGTTTCCCCTCCTGCTGTTGAGTCAAAACCTCTTCCTAACTCTCTTAAATATGCATTCCTAGGACTCTATGAATCCTTGCCTATCATTATTGCTTCTCGCTTAGACCCGGACCAAGAGGACAAACTGATTGCCTTACTTAGAGAAAACAAGGAAGCTTTAGGTTGGACTTTAGAGGACATCAAGTGTATTAGTCCTTCCATTGTGCAAGATAGAATTTATTTGGAGGATGATGCTAAGCCCTATCGAGATCACCAAAGGCGTATGAACCCAACTCTACAGGAAGTAGTTAGGAAGGAAGTATCAAAGTAGTTAGACCATAGGATTATTTATCCCATTTCTGATAATGAGTGGGTTAGCCCTTTTCAAGTTGTTCCTAAAAAGACCGGTATTATCATAACTAGAAATAGCAAGAATGAGTTAGTCCCTACTCGAGTTCAATCTGGGTGGCGTGTGTATATAGATTATAGGAAATTAAATGCTGACACTAGAGAAGACCATTTTTCCTTCCTTTCTAGGACCAAATGTTAGACAGTTTAGCTAGATATTCCTTCCATTCCATTTTAGATAGCTATTCTGACTATACCCAGATCTATATTGCTCCTAAGTAGAAGACTACTTTTACTTGTCCATTTGGCACATATGCCTTTAGACGAATGTTATTTGGACTGTACAATGCCCCTGCTACCTTTCAAAGATGTATGATTTCTATGTTCTCAGATTTAGTTGAGCAGTGCATGAAAATTTTCATGGATGACCTTTCTGTGTTTGGGTCTTTGGTACGCCCGTAAGTGTACGGGTGTTATAGTTAAAAAGAAAGTACAGTCCGCAGAGACCAAAAGTAAAATTACCAAGTTCTTTCTATTAGAAAATGCTAAGCAATTACTTCATCGAGGATTTTGACTGGGCAACTTCTAATTAATTGATTTTAAATTCAAATAAGGAAAAATGCCTAGGGATTTATTTAGTTAAGAAAGGTGTTGGATCAATTCGATTAATATGTGCTTTTCTCTAATTGGATAATTTTGAGGAATTGCAATTGATTTAGAATTTAGTCTATTCTTTTGAAATCGACCAAGTTGCCTAAACTAAACTGAAGTTATTCTTTCAAACTAATTTGTCTTAATCTAAGTTCAGTATTTTTGATTACTTTTTCATCCTCCCGACATACAAATTTCTCTTTCAAATCATCGCTATATCAGGTCCTATCAAGTTGTCTAACAATTAAATTTCACCTTTCAGTTCTTCATTCAATTGTCTCAAGGGTGTAAGCAAATTTGGCCAAGCCCACTCACAACATGATAATCACTTGATAAAACAAAATCAAACCAACATAAAAAGAAAGCACAATTCTATTGAATTGAAATGATCCAACTGCACTTCCATTAACAGACAAATCCCTAGACAAGATAAACTACTTGTTGATGATTAAAGATTAAACAACTAACCAAAGGATTTAGCGAGATCTGAGACGGAAGGGCCTGGCAATGACAGCCTTCAACAAAGTCTTCAAATTGCCAACAAAACTGAGTTCCGCACTCAAGATTCTCACTTGCACAAAAATCAAACTAAAATCCTAACTATAAAAAGTAAAATGTAGGAAAGGAAATGATTATCTATGATGATGCATCCTCTTTTTCTGCTACTGAAGGATGCCCTTTTAAGCAAGAACTCAAGCTTTCTTGGCCACCACGGTTGGACCGTGGTCTTGGCCGGAATCGAATTCATCTGCTTTTCTCTTGCTCATAAGCATAGGACTTGGGGTACCTCTATCGCAGGTCAATAGGTGCCCAAAATAGGGGCTAAATGCTGGGTCAAATGATCCAAAATCTTGCAAATATCATCAAACAATCATACCTAAGCATAAAACAAGAATAGGAGTATAAATTATAGCTTAAAGCATTCCTAAAAATGCAGCAAAATGACCTTAAAATAATATATACGTTAAGCACTTATCAGTCATCCTTTGATAACTGTTTGTCTAATCTAAGAAAAGTTTTGAAAAGGTGTAGGGAGAAAATTTTGACTTCAAACTGGGAGAACTATTACTTTATGGTTAAAAAGGGGATAGTCTTAGGCCGCATTATTTCTAGAGATGGAATTAAGGTAAACAAGGCTAAGACTAATCTAATTGTTAATCTTTCCCCTCCCACTTGTGTGAAAGAGGTGAGGACTTTCATTAGGCATGCTAGCTTCTATCGTCGTTTTATTAAGGACTTTAGTAAAATAGTGAAACCTTCGACCAACCTGCTAGCAAAGTATGTACCATTTTACTTCTCTATGGAGTGTCTTGTGGCATTTATTAAGCTTAAGAAAGCCTTAACCTCTTCTCCCGTTCTTCATCCTCCTATCTAGGAAGAGCCATTTGAGTTGATATATGACATGTCTGATTATGCCATTAGGGTTGTTCTAGGATAGCATGTTGATAAAAGGTCCCATGTTATTTACTATGTGAGTCACACTCTGAATGATGCCCAATTGAACTATACTGTAACTGAGAAAGAATTATTGGCTTTGATCTTTACCTTTGAGAAATTTAGACCTTATCTGATTAGATCTTATGTGATTGCTTATACTGACCACTCTGTTCTTAAGTACCTTCTTTCTAAGAAAGATGCTAAGCCTAGGCTTGTGAGATGGGTCTGGCTTGTAAGAGTTTGATTGTGAGATTAGAGATAAGAAAGGTTCTGAGAACCTTGTAGCTGACTATTTGTCTATGATTCTCTATAATAGAGAGAGTGAGTCCAGTATTTCTGAGTGCTTTTTTGATGAGCAATTATATGCTGTCCACCTTGGTCCTTAGTATGCTAACATTGTGAACTACCTAGTTGCTGGTAGAATCCCTGAGAGTTGGACCATCTTCCATCTCATGAAATTCTTTATTTGGGATGACCCTTATTTGTTTAAGTACTCCTCTAACCAAGTCTTTGGGAGGTGTATTCCCAACCATGAGGTGAGGAGTGTACTTTCTTTTTGTCATGACCAGGCATATGGGGAACATTTTAGTGGTAGAAAGACTGTAGACAAACTTCTTTAATGTGGTTTTTATTAGCGTAGTTGTTTAGGGATGCTTTTGAGTACTATAAGAGTTGCCCTAGGTGCCACTAGTTAGGTAGAATAAGCAGGAGAGATATGATGCCACTGAATTCCATCATTGTAGTAGAGATTTTTAATTTATGGGGCATTGATTTTATGGGATTGTTTCCGTCTTCTTTTGAGAATGAATACATTTTATTAGCCGTAGACTATGTTTCTAAGTAGGTTGAGGCCATCTCTTCTAGCACCAATAATGCTAAAGTCGTTGTGAAGTTCCTTAGGGAGAACATATTTGCTAGATTTGGTATGCCTCATGGCATCATTAATGATAAGGACACCCATTTTAACAATAAGTTTTTCGAAGCCTTACTTAAGAGGTATTCTATAGTCCATAGGTTTGCCACCCCCTATCATCCCCAAACTGGTGGCCAATTTGAAGTGTCTAATTGACAGATTAAACAGATTCTAGAGAAGACCGTAAGCAGGAATAGGAAAGATTCGGCTGATAAGTTTGTAGATGCTCTTTGGGCATATAGGATGGCTTTCAAAATTCCCTTGGATATGCCACCTTATAGGGTTGTCTATGGTAAACCTTGTCATCTTCCTATAGAGATTGTGCACAGAGCTTGTTAGGCCATTAAGATGCTTAATTATAACTTGACTGAAGACGGTGAGAAGAGAAAACTAAAAGTGAGCTTGATGAGATACGAGCTGAGGCTTACGAGAGTGCTCGATCGTACAAAGAGAGGGCTAAGTTGTTTCATGAAAAACATATTCCTAGGAAAGAGTTTGTCCTAGGAATGAAAGTACTCTTATATGACTCTCAGCTCCACTTATTTCCGGGCAAATTAAGGTCCCGATGGATGGGTCCTTATATTGTCTCACATGTTTTTTCCTATGGTGCAGTTGAAATTCAGAATCCTGAGAGTGGAGCTAAATTCAAAGTGAATGGCCAGCGCTTGAAGTAATTTCTAGAGTTGCCAAGGAAAAAAGACGTGGAGTGTCTGACATTTCGTGAGCCGAGTCGTGATCAGTGATTGTGAGTTGAGATAGCTCGAATGTATTTAACTCCATACCTGGTTTTCTAGAAATTTCTTATCTTCTTTTCTCTTTTTCTCCTTTTTTCTTTTTATTTTCTTTTTGTATAGTTAGCTGCCTTTGTTCTTCTCGTTTGTGTATATATGCTGTACATTTGTTTTTGGATCATGTCTTTTTTTTTTTGAGTCTTGTATTTGTATGTTTGCTTCTCTTTTTAGTTTTTCTTCTCTGCTTTATGTTTGTTTTCACTCCTAATGAGGACATTGTAAGATCTAGATATGGGGTGGGAAAACTATGACAAATTTAAGCAAACAAAAAAGAAAAAAAAAACTAAAAAATTTGAAAATCCAAAGAGATTTTTTTTAAATTTTTTGGGAATATATGTGCTATTCTGATTGACTATGTGCTCTTGTACCCTTAGTGTTGGGTTGTATATAGATGTAGTGTACATTGATAGAATGTAGTCCTAAAGTGTGATGTTTGTATATAGTCCTAACCCTCGACATTAGTTCGATGCAAGCTTGACTTTGGTAGATGAACCTGTGAGATTTTGAGCTTTATAGACTAATTCATTATTTTTAGTCTCACATTTTTCTTTCATGTGTGTCTCTTCCATGATTACATATCTAGAACTTGCTTTGATTCTCTTTGAAATCACATTTAGCATGTGCATTGTGATGATATGATAGAGGCATTCATTTGTTTTTGTGAACTACATAGCCAAATTGCCACGCTTGTTTAGAATGTTTTATCCTTTGCTAGTTCTTTTGACCCTTGACCTTTTTGTTGTGAGTACTTTATTTTAACCCTTGGCCTAAACACATTTTCTACATCTAAGCCAAGGCTAGTGGGGCAACATTTTATCATTTGGGGGGGTAACATTTGGGTATTTTATGAATTTGGTGGTTGTGGGATGTATAATGGTGATCATTTGGAGATTGAGTTTTATTGTTCTTGTACATGCCATTCATTTAGATTCTTCTTAAAAAAGGAAAGGAAAACAGTGACAGAAAAAATAATGAAAAAGTTTCCAAGAAAAAAATTATGAAAAAAAAAGCTTTAAAAAATCTCAAAAATTTCAAAAAGAAGAGTTGTGAATAAGAGTGTTTGACATGAATGTATCATTATCTATACTCATTTCAAATGGTCGACTTAATTGCCGTGTGTTCTTATTTTGTGTTTTGGAAGAGTGGGTGCTTATTATAATCGGTGTAAGTATTAATTACTCATTAGCTATGACTTTTAGCTCTTCATTTTCCCAAATCATTTGTCCCTCTCTTGCCTTTACTCTTAGCCCCATTACAACCCTCAAAAGTCCTCTTCATTTTTATTTTGTATTTTGCATTTTAGTGGTGGAGAATTGAGAATCTTATCAAGCTTATAGTAGTTTGTATGATCGGAAGAGAATTGAGTGAACCTTTTTATATTTTAAACACATGAGTGTGAGTGTTCCATATTTCCTTAAAGTGAGGTTCTACTTCTACCAGTTATGCTTGTGCATAATTTCCAAGTGGGGTGAAAGATTGTGTATCTATGTCATCAGTGGAGATTAAAGGTGTCTTAATGTGTGCATTGTGTTTATATGCAATCTACTACTTTAGTTATTTGAGTGTGTAGTTGATTAGAATGTGTATATATTCTTCCCCGGTGTTGTATATCTAAATTTTTTTTGTGAAACAAAATCAAAAAGATTTTTAATTTTCTGTTTTTGNNTTTCTTTTATAGATTTTGTGGTTATATCTTCTGCAAACTCTCACGAAACTTTCCTTGTCCACTAGAGGTAATGTACGGATTTAAAGGACTTGTTACAAGTGCTAAGTGCAACCGTGATTCTTACGAAAGTAAGTTAGGATTTTATTTTCCTTTTCTAAGATTTTTCGTTTCATTTTACTCCAGGACGAGTAAAACCTAGGTGTGGGGATATTGTTGAACCAGAAATTATGATATTTTATACCCTTTTATTATCTAATATTTGCTCAAAATAAATTATTAGATTAGAATTTTAATAAATATGTTGTATATTTTGTAGGAATTTAGAAATTTGAAGAAAATGGCCTGCCAAAAGGAAGAAAAGATGGATTGGAATAGGTAATCGTATGAACCAAGAAAGAGCCACGGCCATCTTCTCATTCTTCTCCTTCTTTCCCGAGACTGGCGGACCAGGCCCAGACACCCTCCAGTCCAACCCAGTGCCTTCGTTTCCCCTTTTCTCTTCCATCTTTTTCTCTCTCCATGGGTTGGCCCGACTACCTTTTCCTTTTCCCCTTTCCCCTCTCCTAAATGGACCGATCCAGCCAGTCTTACCAGCGCTCTAGCCCAGCTACTCCCTTTTCACTTAATTCCACGCATGCCGGGCACGTGAGCCTAGTCTTCTCCCCTTCTTTTCTTGTCCCTTTTCATTTCCCCTGCAACTGAGAACCAACGAGTATCCTCTTGACATCCCCTTCTTCGTCCTCTCCATAATCGCAGCCTTGTTCTTCTTCTTTTTCCGCCATCATTCGTCGCATTAATTCCACTTACAATTACACACCTTTCCCATCATCATCAGCATCAATCTGTCGGTTACAAGGAGTGAATGAAGGCAATTAGTTAGGGACAACAAACGGTGTTCTTGGGAAGCTTTCAAAGGGGGTCAAAACAGAGCTCGAAGGGGGTATGAGTTGTCGATTTCTCATATTTTTCATTTTTCAATTCCCGACCACATTGTAGACATTCAAACTACTCTAATTGATTCTGAATTTCAATTATTGAGCAAAAAGTAATACTAATTTGGTTTTGAATTTTCTTGGACTTTTGGTTCGAATTTCTTTCTCTATTTCGATATTGTGTTCATTGTGGATTTATGTGAGTAACCCAAACTTGGTTCTTCATCGACTCTTTGAAGCTTGTCAAATCTGGGTTCTCAAGTTCAGTATCGATTGAATCGAATACACACCTACGCCGTGAATGATCATCATATTTGGGCATTGTGTTTTCATTCCGATTTTATTTACATAATTATTCATTAAGATCCACTAGTGTATGCTAATGACTTAGGCTATTTAGGTTTAATTCCTTGGGTTTTGTTAATTGTTGATTCTAAGTTGTAATTTATTTTCAGTAAGCTATAATCTAAATTCACAATCCATCCCTAAGGACGATACCGATAATTCCTACAATGATAAACCATATACTTGTGAGATTTCATCACAGGGGCTCGGGCTGGCATAGAAAGGGGGAAAGGAAAGAGTAGGGGTGCGATTTTGAAACTTTTTATTTTGTTTTGTTTGGTGATTCCAATAAATCCTTTAGCCCTTTTCTTCTTCTTCTTTTCCCCCTTTTTTTCCTACTCCCCGCATAAGATAGAAATTTAGTCAAATCAAATTTAGTTTGGGCTTATCTAAAATTTTCTTTTTTCCACATGGTCACACAATTGATCGCCCATTTGGCAAGTGCTCACTTGTTAGCTTTATTTATTTTCCTTAATTATTAATAAATTATTATGGCTCAGTAAATTTTTGACACCACTCGGGTACAAATACATATTTGCAAGAAAATATATACCTTTACATAACTATTTGTGATTTCATATGCTTTAAAGAAAATTTCACAATAACTAATTCCTCGAATCAAGCATTGCTTTTGTATGACAATAGAAAAAATTGTCCAGGTCATTGCTCCGATTAATAACATAATCATATGTCTAATGCAAGAATTAAAATTAATTAAAAAAATTAGGAAACAGGGTGCCATATCATCCACCCTTATAGAAAGTTTCATCCTTGAAACTTATGCTGAACATACCTTATGAACAAATATGGGTAGCGAGTTTTTATCTCATCTTCTATTCCACAAGTAGCCTCAGAAGCTCCATGATGGGTCCATATGACTTTGAACTAGAGAGTATTTTTTTTGCTAATGAAGGGGTTCAAAGAGATGTACACTAGATTCATTAAAATCATCAACAACTTCAAGTTTCTTGGAAAGTCTACTCAAAAAAAGGTATGGTAAGGAAGTTATTGAGGAGTGTCCTAAAGAAACCATTAAGGAGCTAAGGTCACAACCATTGAAGAGGTATAAAATCTGATGACCTTGAAGGTGGAGGATCTAGTAAAAAACTTCTAACCTATGAGATCCATCTCGAAGAAGAGAAAGAAGAATCCTCAGACAAAGGGTAAGCCTTGAAAACTTTAATTAAGGACCCTGAAAGTTGAGATGACTCTAACAATGAGGAATTTGAGGATGAGAATGCCATATAGCCAGAGGCTTCCACAATGCTTAAAAAGAAGAACTTTAGCTACAAGAACTTCCAAGATCAACCTCAAAAGGTAACAAAGGTAACAAATCTTCTGATTAAAGGTGATTCTAGTGATAATGAGAGGGAAGGAGAAGATATTGTCATTTTGTGTTTCATGACAAATGTCAAAGAGATAGATAAAGCCCATCATGAAACATTGCTAGGAGATTGAAGGACCTTCTAATAATTAGGAAGAGTTATGTCTTTGGTCTTTCAAAAGGATTTAATAAATGCATCACGAGTGAAATGAATTCTATAGAAGAGTATCCATCTAAGAACAAGTCCTCTAATGATGAATTCAACCTTCTAAAATACGAAAAATAATATTTACAAGTAGAGATGGCATTGTAGTCCGAGTTCGAGGCAAATCCGATTCGATC